>APFE031746087.1:3120-20476 GCA_000404065.3 Pinus taeda | reverse complement strand
AAATTTCAGATACCACTTCCTTTGAGCATGTTTTAAGCCATACAAGCTCTTCTTCAACCTGCACACTAGTTTCTCCTTCCCTTTTAACTCATATACTTGTGGTTGTTGCATATATATCTCTTCCTCCATATCTCCATGGAGAAAGGTTGTCTTTACTTCTAACTACTCAAGATGAAAATATTTAGTTGCTAATACACTTAAAATAGTTCTAATTGAAGTCATTTTAACAACAGGAGAAAATACCTCATCAAAGTCTATACCCTTTTTCTATGCAAACCCTTTCACCAAAATTTTAGCTTTATACCTTTTTCTACCTCCATCTTCTTTCTTCAACTTGTAAACCCATTTATTATGCAATGTTGTTTTACCTGTAGGCAACCTGACTAAGTCCCAAGTCTGGTTATGTGCTAAGGAGTCCATCCCTTCTTTCATGGCTTGCTCCCACTTCTTCCTAGTTTCTACCTGTACTGCTTCTTCGTAACATTCTGGCTCACCAGAAATAGTCAACAATACATAATATAATGAAGGAGAGTATCGTTCAAGGGGTCTATTTATCCTAGTAGAGCTTCTAACACCACTTTTAGGTGTTTGAGGTGCTTGTTTCTATTGTGGTTGTTGTTCTGGATGTCGATCATTATGATTTTCAGGCACCATCACTTTTTCTGTGATCTCATCAAGCACTGTGTATTCTTTGTTTTATTTTTTCTTGTTTATTTTCCTGCAGTTGATCCCTATACAAAACCTTTTCATTGAATATGACATCTCTGCTCCTAATGATTTTGTGTTTTTCATAATCATAAAAGCGATAGCCAAAATCATTAACACCATATCCAATAAAGGTACATTTCTTTGATTTTGCATCAATCTTTGTTCTATTTTATTTATTAATGTGGACAAAGGCTTCACAACCTAAAGTCTTTAAAAAAGAGTAGTTTACCTTTTTCCCTGTCCATGCCTACTCTGGAATACCACCGTCCAAGGAACTTAAAGGCCTTATGTTTGTTAGATAAACAGCAGCACCTACAGCATCTGCCCAAAATTGTAAAGGCAATCCTACATGAAATCTCATGCACCTTGCACACTCCATGATTGTCATGTTCATCCTTTCTGAAACGCCATTTTCTTGTGGTGTTCCTCGAACTGTCTTCTCTCTACAAATTTCATTCTCTAAACAATACATATCAAACTCTTTGTTGCAATATTCACCTCCATTTTCTGATCTGAGACACTTCAACCTTTTTCCTGTCTCATTTTCAACCAAAACTTTCCATTTCTTGAAAGTTTCAAATACATCAGATTTATTTCGAATAAAATAAATCCAGGTTTTCTGGTTGCATCATCAATAAAAGTAACATAATAACGAGAGCCACCAAGAGATGATACCTGAATAGGTTCCCATACATTTGTATGCACAAGCTCTAATTTTTTGCTCTTCTTTTCTTTCCCAACTCTGAGGAATATGAGTCTCTTCTGTTTTCAATAAACACAATTCTCACAGAATTTTAAATCAACATTCTTCAAACCTGGAAAAAAATTTCTTGAGTGAAGAATCTGCATCCCCTTCTCACTCATGTGCCCGAGCCTATGATGCCACAATGTCATATATTCTCATGTAGAGGTTAAAGCATTAACAGAATTAGAAATATCATTGCATAAATACAATGTACCAACCTTTTCTCCTTTTTCTATTACGAGGGATCCTTTAGTGACCTTCCAGGTTTTATCTGTAAAATTAGTCACACAGCCTTCACCTCCCAACTGCCCTGTTGAAATAATATTTTTCTTCAAATCTGGAACATGCCTTACCTCCTTCAATAGCCATTGATTTCCATTCTGCTGTTTATGAAAATTGTACCCATTCCAATTATTTTACAGGGTTTATCATCACCCAATTGAACCTGTACAAAATCTCCTTAAACATAATCATGAAAATGTTTCCTATCAAGTGTGGCAAGGAATGAGACCCCTGAATCTACCACCTAGGCATCAACAATATTTTCTGATGAAAGAATCAAATCATCTCACAACATATGACCTGTCACATTTGCTTCATGATTGTTTTCTTGTTGCACGTCTCCTTCTTTTCCCTTTCGACACTTGTAGCCTTTCTTCAGGTGTCCTTTCTTCCTCCATTTGTAGCACATTATCCCTGATCTGGACTTGGATCTGCCTTTCCTTGAGTTACTACGATATCCTGGGCTCTTTCCTCTTTCCATTTTTCTTGCCCTAGTCTCTGCAATCAAAGCATTACCTGATGTCTCACCGAAATTTTTCCATCGCATTTCATCTCTAAGGATTGCACCGAAAACATCATCAAACTTTAAAGTACTAGATCCAGAGACAAAGTTACTAATGGCCATAACTAAACCATTCCAACTTTCTGGCAATGAACACAGAAATAACAAAGCCCTAACTTCATCATCAAAAGTTACCCCAACAGAACTTAACTGATTGGTAACTGTATTAAATTCATTTAAATGATCAGCAACATATCAACCTTCTGGAATTTTCATATTAAATAAATGCTTCATAAGAAATACCTTATTTGAGGCCGAGGGTTTTTCATATAGTTTGGCTAATGTCAACATTAAACCCTATGTTGTCATTTCCTTTGAAATATTAAACACTACTGATGCCGCTAGGCACATCCATATTGTTCCAAGGCCTTTATGTCAAGAATATCCCATTCTATTTCTGTCATACTCATCGACTTATTTTCCTTTCTGCTCAATGGTTGGTACAAACCTCTCTGATACAAATAATCTTCCATCTGCATCTTCCATAGTTGGTAGTTTTGGCCATTAAATTTTTCGACCCTAAACCTACCATCTTCCGCCATTGCTCCCACTCGAACCAGGAACCCTTATCTCCTGTGAGTTTATCAACCAAACAAACCTTTGGCTCTAATACCAGTTTCTAGAAAATTATATATTACAGAGAAATGGAACACATAAAATATTGCAAAAATATAAACACAAAAAATGCATAAAACAAGAGAGACAAAATATAATTCCCTCTTCTCTCTCAATCCCCTCTCTCTTCCTCACTCAGAATATAGATCTACATAGACGTAATATAATTCCCTCATATATAGTGAGGGGTTTCCTTCTAGGGAAAAACCCTAAATTAAACATAACTACTATCGTCAGATCTCTACTTAATGAATGACCCAGATTGACTACGAAATTACAAATTTTACAAGGAAATTTTACATCTATTTTTAGGTTCGGGGTCGCTACCCCCGATCCCCCGCCAGGGGGGGGATCCCAAAGGTTGTAGCTGCCCCCCCATGGACCACCCCTGCAGTGAATATTTTACAGGCAGTGTTGCCGCCCCATTACAAACTGGGGTCTAGTGTGGCAATACCTTTGAATACAGAATATAACAAGCTCCACACCCAACAAACCCAAACTCGCTCGTCATCTGATCTTTGAGTTACTTCTCCTTCATTTTCCCTCCAAATTCTTCTCTTGGATCCACACCTTGATAGGGCAGCAAGGTGATCCGGTGGATCAACATATTAGTAATTGGGATGGGTCCTCCTATCCAGAGACACCCATCGTGCACCAAGGTGAGTAACTTCTAGATACATACAGTGTTAATGATGATACGACTGAAGTGTGGCACCCAGAGCATGTTCAGGACCCCCGCTTTCTCAACACCTGCAACCCACTTCATAGGTTCTAATCATGTAACCCTGGTTTCCTCATAATATATCTTTGACAGGTATTTGTCTGGCACAAGCTAAGGGAACTTCTCATGATCTCCCAAATCCCAATCTTCCAGCTTGAGCGTCAAAATGAGGTCCAACAACGCACCCTCAAACACCACATTTTCTGGCAGTAGTGGCGTATAAACTATAAATTTGGCACTTTCTGGATCCTTGCACACCTTAGATGTGCCCTTGCGTGGTGGGATATACTTTGGGAGTTGATTCATAGGCTCATCCTCCTCAGGATCCATCTCCTTGATGCCTCCGCACAGTTCTTGTTCATCCAAATCAAGGGGCTCAATTGGTTGTTGCGCTCGGTCCATCTTCCCCTTCTAGTGAATTTCCATGGGAAATTTTCATGGTGATTGCCTCACCAGAACCTGCTTGTGGTTTCGTTTGCTTCTTGTTAGCAGCAGAGGGATTAGTTCTACCAGACCTAGGCTCCGTAGTCAGAATTCCCATAGGAACAGAGGGTGTTGCTTTAACTGAGGGTACAGATTCATAGGGTGTCGCTTCTGTTGCGGGGGGGAGTGGTATTAATTCTCTCAAAGATGATCTCACAATGCCAATCAGGAAAGTTGGTGAACTCCAGTTGTGCTAGAATGTCCTCCCAAACCTTCTCATACATACAACACTCATCCTTGTAGAAAAGTTTAAGGCAAATTTGTTGGAAGCGAAGTGTTTGAATGTAGGGTGGCATGCCAAATTTATAGCTGAATTTGAATTTGGATCCAACTGTTCCCTCCAAATTTCTATCATTAATGCATCTTTGGCAGAAAATTCCAAATATTTTTCCCACAAATGCGCCTTCCCCCCTCCTCCTAATGAAATGTTTTCCATCCAATCACCTATAATGCTTCCAACGGCTACTTTTTTACCAGACTACATGGCACCAACCTTTGTGGCTCAACCACCTTGGCGCAGCTCCCCTCGACGCCCTACTTTCCTCCATCACGTAGCCCTCTTACTTCGTCTTTCGCATTTTTGGGCAGTGTAGTGTATAGTCCTGTACTTCCTTTTAGCTCCCTCGAGTGCTAAGACTATCTCACCATCATATAATCATTGTGTAGGGGTGAGATCACCCTTGTACAACTTCAATCGACTACCATTGACTCTACCCAGAAACAATTCTCCATTCAACTTCGCGAGCTGAACTGCACCACCATCTGTAATTTGTTTTACCACATAGGGTCCCAGCCAATGCATTTGAAACTTTCCATGAAATTTCATAAATTTATTGTCATATAATAATACCAAATCATTAACCTGGAAGGTATGTTGCTTGCCATGCCTTTTTTCGTTCCTTTTTCCCCTATTGGTGAAATCCTACTAAAAATTGATCCTCCTCCATTTCCATTAGTTGCACGAGACACTCCTCCATAGTGTTGCAATCAGCCATATTGGTCAGTGCTACAATCCACAGACTCGGCACAATATATTCCATGGGCATCACAGCCTCCTGCCCATAGACCAACCTGAAAGGGGTTTGGCCTATCAACTTTTTCCAAGTGGTTCTATACACCCACAAGATTGTTGGTATGTGCACATCCCAGTCATTTCGATTTGCATTTCAAAGCTTCATTAAAGCGCTTTCCAATATTTTATTGAAATCTTCTATTGTGCCATTAGCAGGAATCAAAATCCCCTAAATCAGTGCGAGCTTCAGCCCTGTAGTTTTGGACCATTTTCTCGAGATTTCCTTTGTCATACCTGTGCGAACCAAGACAATAAGAAGAGAAAATATATCTTGATCAATGTGTCCAAATGATCTTGAGGTATATTCTATTTATAGGCTTTCATGAGGGTACACTTGGAGTTGAGGCTAACCTGCCCAATTTAACATGTGCTTAGGGTTGACCTAATTCCAATATACATGAGTGAATAAATAAATTCAAAAATCAACTTTCGCTTGTCCAAATAAGGTGATATTTAGGTTGATTTTTGTCCTCTCAAAAAGAGGGATCTAATTAAATCATCATCTCATTCATCTAAGTGTTTCAAGGTGTAATTTTACCACAGTTGCAAAAGTTAACACCATGTCTGCTGCCTGGTCATGTCCAAAAGAACCAACTAAAGTTAGGGAACTTATGGCTTCATATGAATGAAAGATTGGGAACTTTTGGCTTCATATTTGGAGATAACTCTAGGCCAAATCAGAATTTTTCTCCCTTTTTGAATGGGTTTCCATTTCATGTTTAAGTTGGTTGGAACATTTGGGTGGGAAACATATAAAATTCCTTGAAATATTCCCTAAGCAGCTTTTCATCCCATGTATCTCCCTTAATTATTATCCTTAAACAATAGTTCCAAGTAGGTTTGGTGATCAGCAAATTGAGGGAATGCATTTTTTTAGAATAAATTAGGTATGGTAAAGAGGGGGCTAAATTCATGTGCTTACTTCCTTAGGCATTCTTTGTTTCTTGTAAACAAATGTTTAGTTTTTAGGTTTTAGTTTTTAGTCTTGCCCACATAATCTAGTGCAAGGAATGTAGGAGGAATGGGAACAATTTCTTGTTTTGCATACATGTTTAAATTTAGAAGGTTATGAAGTGTGTTCAAAGTTTATAAATAATGCCACATTTATCTTCTTGATGTGATATTCAATGGCTATGATTCCATTACCAAACCTCAATAATTTTCTTTTTAAAAATATATGGATAGTTTTGTGTTAATAGTAAAAAGAGGGGTTTGTGATCATACTATCCAATCCTGGCTAGTTGCGTATGTTTCCCAATGATTTCCCCTTCCATGTTTGTTGCTTGGTCATGTCCAAAAGAACCAGCTGAAGTTAAGGAACTTTTGGCTTCATATTTGGAGATAAATCTAGGAAATTTCTGAATTTTTCTCTCTTTTTGAATGGGTTTCTATTTCATGTTTAATTATGTTGGCACACTTGGGTGGGAAACATATAATATTCCTAGAAATATGCCCTAAGATACTTTTCATCCCATGTATCTCCCTTAATTATTATCCTTAATCGATAGCTCCATATAGGTTTGTTGATTAGACAATTGAGGGAATGCATTTTTTTAGAGTAAATTTTATATGGTAACGAGGGGTCTAAATTCATGTGCTTGCTTCCGCAGGTGTTGTTTGTTTCTTGTAAACAAATGTTTAGTTTTTATGTTTTAGTCTTTGCCACAAATTCTAGTTCATGGAATGTAAGAGGAATGGGAACATGTTCTTGTTTTGCTTACATGTTTAAATGTTGAAGGTTATGAACCGTGTTGAAAGTTTATAAACACTACAATCTCTATGTTCTCAATGTGAGGTTCAATGGGTTTGATTCCATTACCAAACATCAATAAATTTTCCTTTAAAATACATATGGATAGTTTTTGTGTTAATAGTAAAAAGAGGGGTTTGTGATCATATTGTTCAGTGTTGTCCAATTGCGTATGTTTCTCAATGATGTCCTCTTACATGTTTGTTACTTGTTCATGTCTAAAAGAACCAACTGAACCAACCCTTTATTCACTTCAATCATATTTAAACTTAGGTATTTACAGTGATTTATAATTCAGATGATAATATATTAGTTGCAACACCTACTGGTAGTTGTAGGACTATTTGTGTTGATTTTTCTATGCTATTATTACATCAAAAAGGCCCATAAATTGTATTTTGATGTGTCTATATTTCTCCTATAGAAGCTCTTGCCAAAGAGAGATATCGGGATTAGGAGAAGAAATTTGGAATAGAGACAAAATAGACACAAAATTGCCTCATATCACTTGACAGGACTCCTTTAGGTTGTGGCTACTTCAGATGCTATCCACTTGTGATGAATTTCACTTGGGTTGGTGAGAATAAGGCTTATCTTCACTCTAATTTATATACTTCTCATGGGCTTCATCTAATTTTCAATTGTGGGCTTCACAGCTCATACAATTACACAAGGCGACTTGAACAAATCATGTCCAAATCCAACGTCCATATAGAAAAATCAAAATCTCATCATAAGAAACTCAAATTTCAATGATTTTCATGGCCTCCATTTTTTCTCGAAGTCCTCTAAAACCTCCATGTGTCAAATCATCAAAATTACTCGTGGTTCTACACGCACCAGCTTGGGTGCAAAGCCTAAAGGCTTGGGTTCTATTGTAGCTACTGCAACAACCTCCAAAATTTTGGCTTACACTCAATTTCATAGCCTTCCTTGGTCCTTTATATTATTTTTTCAAACATTAGAGCTCATCTCATGAGCTTTCTTGAAATGCTTTCGTACCTTTTTCATGTTGGGTTATTGTCGTCATTTGGCATGTTTGGATGCTAGCCAATGTTTGCAAGCATATCTTGATGATTTCAAAGGTCGGTCTTTGTGTATATTATTTTTCCATACCATTTAAACATTTTTTGCATCCATAAACAAAGTCTTGAGCACTATCACACAAGTGCCATCACTGTCACCCTTAAGCCTATCGTAACTGTCGCACTTGTTGTATCTTTTCATGAGGTAGCCACACAGAGTGAAATGATTTGTTCATGTGTTTTTATGATTTATGTTTTCGTGTCGTCAAATTATGTTAATTGTGTGACCACATTCAAGGTTCATAACTGTTCATCACCTACTCCACACTTAGCCATTTTCATAAAATCTGCATGACCAAGCAACTTAGCTTCATTGGGCCCCAACTGAACTATGGATTGCACAATCTTAGCCCTCTAAGTTGTGACCTTTCTTCTTGGAACTACGCAATGTGTAGTCCCTATCTCCTAGGGCTACTGCACTACTCACTTCCTGTGCCCAACTCCCTACCTTGACCCGTAGAATCGTGTAGTTATGTCTCCCAGCCTACCTTGAATTATGCATTTCGCATGTTCAACCCTCAATATTTTCCCTTGGCTATTGGAACTGTGCAATGTGTAGAAGTCCATCCTCCCTTTACATCCAAAACTACACAATTGGATTTCCAATGTTGTTTCCCTCAACTAGACCCCAATGTCTCTAGAAACTGCATAGTCGTGTCCTTCGAGATTCCATGAGTTGTGCATTGCACAGTCTCAGAGCTCAAGATCTTCCCCCTATCTACTAGAACTATGCAATGTACATTCACTCTACCCCTCTCCCCATCTTGTCACTTGTCCCGGGCTTAATTGATGGATCAAAATGCATCATCTTAGACTACGGAGTTTTTGGATTGATGCCGTCTCATCATGAGTGAATTGCATGAACAAGTACACTATCATGTCATGGAAAGATGATGGAGAAGGAGAAGAATGAGGGAAACATTCATAAATAATCTCTTGTAGTCGAACTCACAAGTGGATCAATCGAGAGAAAGCGAAGCAACACACAAGTTTTCAACCACAATCCAAGACTAAATATCATTAAATATTTTGCATCACCAAGCCATGTGGAGGTGAGGAGAAATCATATCCCAGAAGATATCCAGCACTTAGTAGCAACAATGACTAGACATTTCCATGTTATCAAGCAATCCATGTCAGCAGTGTCATGTCATGTCATGTCATGAGTGTTCATATGACACATCACTATTAGGGACCATGTATATTGTATTCAAATGTATTATAAAGTGGAAGTCCAAAGGACACAAATGGAATGTAAAGAGTCATGTAAGTTGAAAATCCATATGAATTCAAACAGTCATCAGGGTAGTCAAAGAGTCACCCTTGGTTATATATACTCCCTCATTGTATGAGAAAAGGGCTTTTCACCTCATCTCCTCCCATGAGGAATTAGAGAGATCATCTAGTTCTTTGAGGAGCAAGGATTGGCCCCAATGTCCCACTATTGGGGCTAGTGATGTACATTGTAAACACATGTCTTATAAATTTTACTTAATAATAGAAGACTTTATGGCCATCACGTTCTTCATGCATGGACTATGAATGTTTGTAAGACTATTATGTGAATTTTTAATTTCATGTTTGCTTTCACATGTGCTAATATAGTTGGACAATTCTAGTTATTTTAGTGCTTATCTTATAGAGAATGTGTTGTAATGTTTTTATTGTTGTCCCATCCTTGTGGACTATTCTGTGAGATACTAGATAGATCTTTCGCATTTATTGGTTGTAACAATCATCGCATTTGATCTGGACTATTCTGCTAGGAGTTAAATGGATCTCTATAGTTCATGTGTGTTGCTTCTTAGGTGGTACTATTACCTCTCACTTAGAGGCTCACTTTTCTTCCCATATGCAGTAGACGAACCTCAATATAGTTGCATCTAAACACTCACTAGGTTCCCTCCCTTGCTTTTGAAGGTACCTTTTCATTCCTCTCTCATGCTAACAATTAAATCCAAGGAAAATATTTAAGGATTTGGAAATCGGACCTTTATACCAGATGGGACTCTTACATCAAAAGCTGTGAGGTCTAATTGGAACTTCATACCAGGGAGATGCCCTTAATGTTGGCAATTCTAGCATTGTCAACATTTATGGCGCTAGAAGGAGGGAAGCCAATATTTTATGGCTGATAAACCCATTGGCCCCATCATCCCATCTTTTGGTAAATGCAACAACATTCATTTAACATCCCCTACTCATTCTTTCGAATTTGGTGGATCTTCTCAGCCCAAGCCTGAATGTGAAATTTTGTTTGATCAGATTTGGGTCATCTACCCTATAACTTGTCAATTTGCATAATATATTGGATTGATCTCGGTAGTAATCAGTCTTCCATATTCTCCAAAGAAGAAAAATACCACCTCCACGGGGATAGTAGTTTCTATCTCTAAGACGTGCTTCTTGCCACTCTTGAAGAATTTGCAGACTCTATGGAAAACGAGAAGAGCCTCTACTCTTTCATGGTGATGACAGAGACAACATTCTACTCTCAAACACAACTTTCAGCAGAATGGGCGGAGAAGAAGAAGAGGAAAAAGAGCCATCATATTCTCATAAAGAAGAGGAAAGCAGTGAAGAAGAAGACATGGAAGACCAAAATATGGATTGGATGACTCAAGGCCCACTCACATTTTCAGATACTCTACACAAGATGCCAAGTAATTTGGAGAAGATCTTAACAAAGTATGACCCTGATAAGACAGTGAAGGTTGAATACCATCGGGACAACTTTTACCTGCATCTGCAAACACTTGAGTTATGCTACGATGATGTTGCATGTAAACTTTTTCCATGTAGCTTGGATGGGAGAGCAGTTGTAAGGTATCACGGCCTTCCTCCAAACTCCATCCAGAATTGGAGGGGATTTAAGAATATCTTCCTTGAAAATTTTGTTGATGATAAGACCCCCGCCATGTTATTGAAAGAGCTAGGTAATTTTAAGATGGAGAAAAAGGAAAAAGTGAAATATTTTAACCATAGGTTCAATCACATCTTAATCAAATTTCCAAAAACATGAAACCTCATGACTCCATCAACATAGATTACTACACTTGTTCCTTGGCAGTAAGCATTGCACAGTTTGTGAAGTGAACTGTGAAACAAACACTAACAAAAAAATATGAAGAGGATATCATTGTTGAGAAGTGCTTGTGCATAATCAGAGTCATCTCATATGATGAACCAACAAAAGACTCCAAGGACATAGGTAAGAGGTATCAGGCCTCTGTGAACAGGGCCAAAGAGAAAGAACCATCTGAACTTAAAATCTCGACTCCTCTTGTCAAGTCTTGGTCTAATGAAATGTCAGAGCTCAAACAAAGGTCAAGCAAGACCACCATGAGAAGAAAGCCTCCCATATTCAACTTTTTCATAAGGACTACAGCTTCTAACAGTAGCAGCAACCAATAGGCAAAGTCTGCATAGGGCTCCAATGTTGTGTTGAACATTAAGAATCTGTGCACAGATCAATAATGTGTGTATCATCAAGAACATCATTCAAACAAAACATTCCCACATTGGAATCAAGCCATGACCATGGTTACTACCCAACTTGTTGATTCGGTAATGGATAAAGAGAAGACTGAGCCTACAAAAGAAAAGTAAGAAGCTACTACAACCGATAAAACTCCAAGTGTTTGGAATGCAGTGAACATGTTTAACTATATACTCATAGCCCAAAAGAGTATCGCCGATTAGTATCATCTGAGTGACAGTCCGGCCCAGAAGAAGACCAGCCGGTACAACCTAAGAATCCAAGGGCTGGCCACTACAATCGATTTGTCGAAGCATAAGGTTAAAAAAAATCTGCTAAGAAAAATCAACACACCGGTCAACTCAACGTAGGACACTCAAAACAATTCTGGGAAAGCAATTTCAATTAAAAACACTTTCGTGAGTAGTAAGGATATAACCATCACTCTGGAAACCAAAGACCAAGTTACATCCCCAGAAATATCAGCCATTCTTCCCGTTGTGGACTATAACATAGTTGACGACATGAATAAGGTTCATACAAACATTTCAATGTTTGAATTAAAAAAATATCACGATCCAATGGTACATCCTCTTACGGACACTTAGGCAATCCTCTGCAAGTAATGCTACATCTTCATACAAGGTATCTAGTAAGTATCTTGCTTCTCTTGATTCTGTACTTAATGCATTAATGATGGAAGTGGATACACTCTGCCCACCTTTCTTTTTAACTTTAGAAATATTCAATTTCAATGTACACAATTACTTGGTTGATTCTGGTGCATTAATGAATGTAATGCCATTATCTGTTGCCAAGAAAATCAATGCTAAATGGGACAAAAATAGATGCATAAATTATTCAATTGGACAAGGCTCATGTCCAAGAAATTGGTGAACTCAAATATGCCATCATCTACTTATCATCTGATAGACAAGTCCAATCAACATAGTGATTTTGGACATTCCAGAAGCATAAGGAGTGTCGTTGAGCTGATACTGGTCTAGTAAGCTACAAATATACTTTGCCACAGACTGGTCACACCTATAGCTTCCATATAAGGAAATAAATAATCAGATTTAGGTGGAATCAGAGAGATATAAGAAAAATATTGTCACTCCCTTCCATGGACATAATGAACTGATGGCTTTCGCATAATTACTTACGGAAATTTCTTCCTTGAAACTCAACTGGGGTGTCATCTTGCACAACCATCCCGAGTTCCACTAGATACATAGTTAGATATCCTTCCCCGTCCAACTAGTGATAATGAACTTTGTATAGTTAGCAGTAGTTGTAACAGTGCTAGTGTGGCTCCCAGTCCATGTACATATGATATTTGGACTATATACTTCAATGGTTCCAAAACAAAGGAGGGCTCTGGAGATGGTTGCATTTTAATAGACCCACTATAGAGAAAAAATTTAATCTCTAGTCGCTTAAAACTTGAGTGCACAAAAAAAGTGCAGAGTATGAATCATTCATCTTGGGCTTACAAAAATCCATTGACCTCAATGTTTCCATCCTGAAAGTGGTAGGTGACTCAGAAATTGTGGTGCGACAGGTACGTAACACCATACATTATGTGTCACCTCACCTTAGAAGTTATCAACAAGAGGTATGGTGTCTTATTTCACATTTCCAAGCTGTCAATATTCTTTTTGTTCCAAGAATGCGTAACGCAGCTGTGGATGCATTAAAAAATGTTGTTGTTAGTTTGTCACCATTGAGGGATGGTTTTTCTATTGAAATTCTTTATAAGCCTTCTATCCCCAAAAATATCACTAATTTACATGTTTTTTATGATGACCACCAGATATTGTGCTTCATGGAGAATGGTGATTTATTTAAAGACACAGCGATCGATGACGACAAGAACAAAAAGGAATTGCAGGATGCAGCAAGTGCAAGCAAAGGAAACCTGATCCCCAAGGGTGTGGTATTGTTGGAAAAGTTGTATGACCTAAAAAATCGCTTCCAGTGATAGGTCAATTCTAAGACCCACAGTTCCACATTGTCGCACGAGCATATTAACTTGGGAATAGATAAGGATCCAGAATATGTCAATCTCAGTACTTCTTGCACACCACAAGAGTGGCAAGCCTTTATCCACTTATTCAAGAAGTACTATGATGTCTTCGTGTGGACATATGATGAACTCAAGACCTATGACATGTGAATCATCCAGCATGTGATATTGATCAAGGAAGGGGCCAAGTCATTCCAAAAAAATCTAAGGAAGTACATCCAACGCTTGAGCCTCTTATTCAGAAAGAGTTGAGAAAATTTTAGGATGCCCGGATCATATACAGAATGTGGCACTCAACGTGGGTGTCAAATTTGGTCCTGGTAAGGAAGAATTCTGGGGAAATCCACCTGTGTATATTTTTGAAATATTAACCACTCCTCAGACAAGGACAACTACCTCGTGTTGTCCATGGAAAAAATATTGGAAATAGTATCAAGGTCTGAAATATTTTCTCTATTAGATGGTTATTTTGGATACAACTAGGTTCTGGTTGCAAAGCCTTACGTACTTAAAACCACATTTTGAATGAAGTGGGGCATGCTCACATTCAAAAAAATTCCATTTTGGCTAATCAATGCCAATGCAACATTCCAATGTGCTATGAACATCGCTTTCAGTGGACTCAATGAGCAGAGTGTAGTGGTCTATCTTGATGATGTAATAGTGTTATCCAAATAGATCCCAAGCCACATACGCCACTTAAAGAATATTTTTGAGCATTGTCACAAGCAGGAGATATCCTTAAATCCCAAGAAAAGTATCTTCACAGTGCCCGAGGGTAATCTCTTGGGCCACATTATTGCTAAGAGTGGGATTAAGGTAGACCCAGACAAGGTCAAGACAATCACGCTGATTCCCTTGCTAGTGAATAAGAAGGCCATGGAGTCTTTCTTGGGGAAATCCAATTTCCTCCACAAGTTCATCTCCGATTATGCCCAAATTGTCAAACCAATACAAGAGATGGTGAATAAGGTATCATTCTATAAATGGGATAAAAGGGAAAAGGACATGTTTTCTCTTACTAAGTAGGCTATAGTTGAAGCAACCACATTGTACAACCTAGACTTCAATAAAGATTTCTTTCTCTACAATTTCACCTCTAACACCTCTCTTGTTGTTGTACTCACTAAGAAGGATGAATTGAACAATGAGTGGTCTATCTCCTTCATGAGTGCAAGTCTGCAAGGACCAAATCTTAACTACCACGTCATGGAAAAATAGGCATATATAGTATACAAGGTGAGGAAGAATTTTTGGCCCTATCTATTGAAAAATCATTATGTTATCTTTGTCCCACACCCACCAGTCATATCATTTCTTGTTCAACAAGAGATGGGTGAAAGAAAAGAAAATTGGATGATCGAGTTGCAATCTAAGAGTATGATCTAGAAATCAAGACAGTTCACACAATCAAGAGCCATGGTATTTGTCAACTAACAGCAAAAACATTAAATGTGAAGGAGGAAGAAAAATATATTTTAGGATGGGATCAAGAAATTGGTATGTTCAACGTTGAGTGAGCCTCCACCACAACAAGTAAAAACTCTTTGTACATGGATGTGCGCCAATACCTTGAGCACGGCACAGTGCCCTTCCACTTTTCCACACAAAAGAAGAGGGCACTTAGACTTAAAGAATTATCTTATCATTCAGTGCATGTGGTCTTGTTCAGAAAGCACCACAATGGAGTACTCCTCAGGTGTTTGCAATCACATGATTCAGAAAAGGTATTGCATGATCTCCATGGCATACCAGCCGGGGGATACTTTGCAAGTAACACCACAGTGCATAAGGTTATGTGGTTCAACATTTACTACCCTACATTATTCAAATTTTCTCATGCTTACGCCCACAAGTTTCCAGTTTGTCAAAGGTGTGATGACATAAAAAATAAGGCAGCCACCCCACTAAAGCCCATTATAGTGGTAGAACATTTTCAACAATAGGGCTTGGACAGTATTGGGGAAATATTCCCGCATTCATCAAAGAAACATTGATACATCCTAACTGCCCCAGATTACTTCAAGTGGTAGACAGAAGAAATTCTACTCAAACAAGTGAATGATCAGGAAGTCATCATCTTTTTGAAGAAAAACATCATTTATAGGTTCGGCTTTCCTACTTCACTTGTTTTTGACAATGCAACATACTTTTCATCATTTAAACTATATGATTTTTCATTGGAAAATGGTATCATATTGAAACACTCAGCTAATTATTATCCGCAGGGGAATGTTATTTTTGAATCCACTAATAAGAAATTGATCCGCATTATAAAAAAGACCATATTCTCTTAGCAGAAAAACTGGAACTTTGATTTATTAAATGTCTTATGGGCTGAACGAGTCACACCAAAACCTTCCTTGAACACCTCCCCTTACTTCCTAGTGTACGGAAAAGAAGCCATCCTCTCTCCAAACATCTACTTTCCTTCTCTCCCACTCTCACAAGAATCCCAAGGCAATCCATGTTTATTAGATCAGTGTAGGATGGACACCCTTCATAAGCTATAAGAAGAAATGTTGAAAGAAAAAGAAAAAAAAACTCACTTCACTAGAATCTTATCAAGAGGTGGTTCAACAAGAAGTATACAAGGAAAAATTACTTCAATGTGGGTGACTTAGTCTTAAAGAGGGATAAAGCCCATGAGGACAAAGGAAAACACACTAAGTTTCATTCCCTATGGATTGGGCCATTCATGGTGCACAAAATGCTTGGCCAGTACTCTTATCGTCTTCAATCACTTGACAAGAATATTGACTCTCTCCCTATCGATGGCCAAGACTTGAAACAATATTTTCAATGAAAACCTAGGGTTGTGCCCTAAACTATGTACATAGCCTTTTCTTTGTTTTTTGTTTGTTGTTTGAGTTTCTTCTCTTTCTTTTTTTCGTTACATGAATAAGTGTTGTGCATGAATATGGTGTGGATTCTAAATAAACGTGTTGCCGAACTATAAAAAATATTGTGACACTTCAGCATTTGGCTAGACTTATGTTCGACTTCCTTGTGTTGGTTACATCTTTTGGCTGATGAAATTCCGATGCAAAATACGATCCATTCGTAAGAAGAGTTTTGGTCCAACCATGAACCCATGTCTAGTCCTGAAACCTCATGCCTATACTCGGTTTTTCTGTTTTGGTGTCTTCAAGCTTATTCAATTAGTAGAAATGGAAAAGGGGGGAAATTTAAACAAGAAAACCTAAATTAGAGGTCTTTATATGCTTCTCTGAAGGAACAACTTATTTTTCTCTCAATAAGTCAGGATCTCTCTTCCGCCCCAAAATAAATAAGTGCAAATGCATAGCTCTCTTTAAATAAGTAAATAAAGGCGAAAGAAGAGAAAGGATTCTTGCGCAGAGATGTGAAGCAAGAAACTTTGTCAGCGTACTATCCAAGCTCGTTGGTGGCAGAGCAATGTTTGTGTTCCTGCGTGACTCCATCGGGGTACTGTCCAGGCTTGCTAGCTATGGAGCAACACCAAAGGTGAAAAATTATACTCTAAAAATCTTAAGCTCGTGAGCTACACTACCCTTCTGAACTCGAAACATTGTGATTATGTTGAATCTTATGGTGTTTTCAACTGAGAGGGTATAGAGGGGACCATGTATGTTGCTGGGGTAAGTGGGAAGGCCAAAGAAATTTTCATGATGAATCAATACTCCCTGAAGAACCAAGGCCCTGCACTTAAGAAGTTAACCAAGATAGAGAAGTTGGAGTTCAACCAATGTGTCACCAAGTGTTGTATTTTTTGTAAAACCATCCAAAATTTTGGATTAAACTCAATTTCAAAGCCTTCCTTAGCCTTTCTAAGGTTCTTGGCACC
>APFE031746086.1:0-15299 GCA_000404065.3 Pinus taeda | reverse complement strand
TACTCCTGAAGCACAACACATAATCTGAAAGGCCATGTTTCATCCAATTTTCATACTGGACCCATTAATATCATTGAAACACATAATCAATCAATCTTCTGAATCGCCCAAAAACCAAATCAATACATATACAAGGATAATATATGTGTTAGCACCCAGATCTAGTCCATCAGATCACATAAATATGAGTCATTATGATCCTGATCCAATATTAGTTCTCATCCATCAATACTGAAGCTAAACACAATCAACCAAACAGGATAAGTAGAATACTGACACCTTTAAATTGTCATCAGAACCCATCAACAACCAGAACCACCTGTGACTTCAAATATCATAGCTCAAATTGTATACACCACTACAATGAACCAAACCTATATACATACGCGCTTACACCAAAGCCAACCTGCGTACAGATCTATAAATATTCAAACATGACTTGCAGCGATTTCAAACTTAAGTTATACCTAGATCAGATCATTACAAGCGTCAGTATACAGATCTAAAATAAGCATAATCAAATATATAGAGATAGTTCATTTCAAACCATTTGATCCCGATCTATCCTTGATCTTGATCTCCATCAACCGATGAGATCCCTCTTTAGCTCAGATCCAGATCTGCACCATAACCCAATCACAGTATTCCAGATCTAGCACTTTATCAGATATTCAGTAATTCAGATGATGCTTTGCCAAATGATCTCCTTCCTCTTTTATAGTCTTAGGCCTTTCAAAATACCATGGTCAAAAACCATAATAACACAATACCATGAACCCAATACTTGGGATCAAAACTTTTGGATGCAATACCACGGACCAAAACCATAGGATCAAAAACTGTCGGACTAATAACATGAACCAACCATTAAAGTGCATGAACTTTTTTCTACATGAAATAAACTTTTCTCTGCATAAAATTCCGTGAACTTTTCTCTACATGAAATAAACTTTTCTCTGCATAAAATTCGGTGAACTTTTCTCTACATGAAATAAACTTTTCTCTGCATAAAATACTGTGAACTTTTCTCTACATGAAATAAACTTTTCTCTACATAAAATTCCGTGAACTTTTCTCTACATGAAATAAACTTTTCTCTGCATAAAAGTCCATGAACTTGAAAATAACTTTGTTGCACTATAATTTATCATCTGAGTGATTTTCCATCAAGGACAACACTTGTCTCATAATGCCAATAGACCCATAGTTAGCGCTTAAAACTACAAATGGTACCTATTTACTTAACTAGAGGCAAAGCATTCCCTTAAGACGTTATTGTGGTTCAAAGTGTCATTCTTAGCCTTAAATGCCTAGAAGCTTCCTTTAGGGACAAAATCTTGGATTTCTTCCACTAACCATATCGAGGGTCCAAATACTCACATTTATTGTTCAAAACCTCATAATCTTGAAAATCCCCATCCAGAGAACAAGGATACCTTAGAAGGGTCAGTGATTCCTAAAAGCTTCCTTTAGGACCTAAGACCTAGGTTTCCACTCTTAATCATTTCCAAGAATCTAATACCCATACCCAATGCCCAAAATCTCCTAAGATCCCTTTGAGAGGTCATCTACAATGGTTTGAGGTGAATTCATGAACCTTGATCTCCAAAAGTTGCCTAAAATATCAAGAGGTCGAGTGCGATGGTTTGAGGTGTCATGTTTTTCCCTAGATACCTAGAGGATTGTTTTTTGAGTAAGGCTTGGAATTCCTTCTTGATCACATCACACTGTTAAGAGCCATGCCTAATGCTCAAAACCTAGTGAGGGATCTAAATTCCTTTCTTAAATGCCAAGGATATATTTGAGAGGTCATGTGTGGTGGTTCAAGGCATTGTTCATGTTTTTGGATGCTTGAAACCTTTATTTAGGACCTATGCATGGTTGTCTTCCCTATATTATTTCCAGAGCCCTAAGACACATACTTACTATTGAAAACCACCTAATGTCATTGAGATCTTCAATCTTAGGTTGTGGATACCCTTAGGAGGCCATATGCAACTATTTGAGGCAGGGTTCTTTATGGCTAGAAGCTTCCTTTAGGTACTAAGGTCCATGTTTCCTCCCCTAACCATGTCCAAGGCCCTAATATCCATACCTATTGCTCAAAACTACTAATAATACTTATACACCTAGTTAGAAGTAAAGGATACTCTAAATAGGTCATTTCGATGTGTCATTCTTGGGCCTAAGATACTAGAAGCTTCCTTTAGGACTTAACTCTTGAGTGTAATCCCCTAATCATATTAAGGGTCTAAATACTCGTGCTTAATGTTCTAAACCTTGCAATGCTAACTATCCCTATCTAGACATAAAGGATACTTTGCAAAACTCCTTTGTGATGGTTCAACATGTTTTTCTTGGCTTTAGATGCCTAGAAGATTCCTTTAAGGCCTAAATCCTAATCATGTCCAAGGGCACAAGACCAATACCTAGTGCTCAATATATAATAATGATGCATCTATCCCTTTTTTAAGGGCAACGATCTCCTCGAGAGGTCATCTATGGTCATTTGAGGTGTAATTCAGGACCCTCCCCACTAAACATGTCCAAGACACCCAAACCCATACCTAGTTATAAAAAATTCCTAATATTGTTAATATACCCACTTGGAGCACACATATATGCTTAAGAGGTCATATGTGGTGTATTAAAGTCTTGTTCTTGAACCTTAATGCTTAGAATATTCTTTTATCATTGTAAGACCTAGGTTTTCTCCTTCAAAGATGTTTAAATACCAAAGACTCGCGTATTTAATATAAAAATTCTCATAATGGCACCATATGCCTTCTCAAAGGAAAGGATAAGCTTGAGAAGTATTATGTGGTGGTTCAAGGTATGTTTCATAGCCATGCATTCCAAAAACATTACTTTAGAGTCCAATCACTATGTTTTCTCCTATAACCCTGTTAAGGGCCTCAAGACCCATACCTAGCACTCAAAATACTAAAACAATTTTCGTGTATGTACTTGGAAGATAAGGATGTCCTCTCTGGTAGTTTTAGTCATTTTTCTTTATCTATATGCTTGAAAGCTTCCTTTATAGCCCAAGTCTTGTGATTTCTTCACAAACCATTTGAAAGTCCCTAAGACTAATACATATTGTTTAAATTTTCCTAATGTCACCAATATGTCCATTCAAAGGCCAAATATATCATTTGGAGGTCATGTATGGTGGTTTGAGGAGTTGTTCTTGGACCTTGATAGCTAGAATCATACTTTATGTCGTAAGGACCAAATTTCCTTCCCTCACTGTCTCAAGGACCCTAATACCTTTACCTAATGCTCAAATCCTATTAATGTCACTAATATCCCCACTTGGAAGTGAAAGATATACATTGGTAAAAAAAATTACTCACAATAACACGTGCATTTTAAGAATGCACGAGCACTTTATAATGCACACACACACACTCTATAACATTTGTGCACTCCTTTAATTCAAATTATTTTTGGTGGGATTAGCAAATACAAAATACACATTTGCTAACTTGGTTGCTTTGAATTAGATTCCAAATGACAATGTTTATAGGTTTTGGTTGTAAATACATTAAAACCTCCATTTTTCAAAATGGTTCTCAAATCTCTATTTTTCATTTTATAAGTTTGTACAAGCTACACAAATCCATTGGTAATAAAACTACACACACATATAAAGTCTACCATACAGATTAGCCTTTGTGTGTGTGATAGAAAGACTATTTTTAATTTATTCTTGTCTCAACCTATATCAAAATATTAAAATACATACATCTTTTATTCTTTTATTCACTTAGCCATTTTTAGAAAATATTGTCATGATTCCATATGTAGAGTTGACAATGTAGATTCTACACACACTCACACACACATATTCTTGCTTTGACCTACATCAAAATATTAAATACATACATTTTTATTTATTTATTCCTGCTATAGCTTTTTATTGTCTTGCCCGTATTTAGAAAATATTATACTTGCACTAATACAAGCCTTGTTCTATAACTTAAAAATAAAAATAAAAAGTGTTTGATTATGTTAAGACTCCCATACATTGCACTAAGGCAAAACCTTGAAATTTGAAGACTATAACGACTTCCGTAATTTTACAAAAATTAATAATATTAATATTATAAATTTTGAAAAATTAGTTTTGCACGAGAATGACCCATTCTTTACAAGTGTATAATTTTTTTAAAGGAAATTCCTTCATTTAGGTACTCACCACCTATATTAATGGAACATAAACATTATATTTTACAAACTGAAATTTCACATATCCATACACAAATTTATTAAAAAAAATTGTATCTTCAAAATGATATCTAATTTTCTACATTTCATCTTTTCACACTATATTCAAATTCCTTGTGAGACTACTTAGAATCATCCCTCTAAGTTACAAAATGTTGTTTTTCCATGTTTGTATTTCCATTAAAATGTCATGCAAGACCATTAACTTGCTCACCCGTATTTGATATTAAACATTAGACCAATACATAATTATGTCAATTTATTCAAAAAGAAAACATTGAGTTGTCACAAAGTTAACTTGTGTGATTAAAAAATAAAAATAAAAATAAATTTAGATAGCCTAAAAATAATGATAAATTATAGTTAAGAAAAAAAGTAAAAATAAAATCCCAATTCCTTTTAGCACAAACACAAGTGTATTGCAACACCTAAGGGGGTAAATTGGTGATTGTCGTGATAAGAAGTTATGTAAACTATGGGATTCAAGGTTCAAATTCCCCAATTAGCCGATTCATGTAGGATGGGCATACATAGGCATCTAGAGGTATAATGGTAGTAGTATGAATTGACCTTGTGTCACATGAGTATGAAATCGACCTAATTGTTGATTCCTCTAGTAAAAAAACACAAATGTATTGCTAACAACCATATTGCATTGTGAAGGAAAGTCAATGTCTACTAGAAAGAAAGCCAACTCATATTAATTTTCATTCTAGCACAAGTAGATGCATCCTTTCAAGGAAAACCCTAAGCTGAAAATATTTCTAAAAATGCTTAGTTATGCAAGTTTGTTGAATGCGTGGAGATATTTGATGGAGACTATATGGACAAATGGAATAACGTTTTCATTATGTACTTATTTAAGGAATTTAATAGTTGTAGTATTTCTTGTTGTGCCATTGAGAGGTATGTGTTGAGTACCACACATTCTACGAAAAGCCCCAGAGCTCACTCGTTGGGTGATGCTAAGGGTGGGTTCTCTCCAAATATATCCATCAGTAGAAGTGCAGGGTTGCAAGCTGAGAAGGTCTAACCACAAATAATTGATAGGGGTGGAAGTTTAATCACTTTTACATAAAATATATGCAATTTTTTTAAAGTAATATCTAAATGTATTGATTAAATTTTTTTCACTAAGAATAATCACAACTCTTCCTCCTTTGGATACTTCACTCCCTTCTTTGTCCTTCCTTTGCTCAACTAAGGAAATTGTGATGTATTTGGTCATAAAATTTGCTCCTAACCTTACATAATAGGGGATGATATGTTATCACGTAACTTATAATTTCTAAAAGTGGATCCAAAGTTGACCCCATATTGTTGATAGTTTTGTTAGTGATGTCAAGGTTAGAGGGCTGAGCTAGCCAAATGGTAGGTCGAGCTAGCCGAATCAAAGAAACACAGAGGGCCGAGAATTAATGGCAAGGGGGAGATTGTTTTTGATTGTGTTTTCAATGATGTCAAGGTTAAAAGGCTAAGCTAGATAATGGTAGGTTGGGCTAGTCAAATCAGAGCAACGTTGAGGGCCAAGTAGGTCAAGCAAGCAAATTAAGTTGTGAAGACAACAAAATCCAAGAAGGCCTATATGGTTAGGCGGACCAAAAGGCTAGCACTCAAGAGATAAGAGTCTATTGAACCATGGAGTATCTACATTGTTCAAAGACACAAAGACCCTTTAACAACTTGATATTTAATATTCAACATTGCCCATTGGAAATGGTGATTTGATTGATAGGTGGAAACATGGATGTGGTGCTAGGTGGCGAAGAAAATGACGTTACATCAATAGGAGGCCAGGTAAATTGGTGCATGCACTAAATGAAACATCAACGACAAAGACTCACCACCACCAGCAACATCAATGGCTTTGATCGATGTTAAGTGCACAACACATGTAGGGGTTAAAACATGATTGGGAACATGATGAATCCAACGATGGAGAAAACACAAGATCAATTGTCATGGGACAGGTTATAAACAATAATGTGTGATGGATCCAATAATTGAAATTTCATATATCCAACATCCATATCCACATCAAGATCACACATGTATGGTAATTAACATAGGGAATGTACCCAATTTGATATGAAATGGAAGAGGTGTGATGTGGATCAACGTGGATGATAGGTGGTGAAGATCGTTACACAACAACAATGGATGATGACACGTGGTAGGTGTTTCTGACAGATTTGGAAGGCTAAATGTACCGTTGGAAAGTGACATATGGCAAGTCCTAATTGGCTGTAATATATTATGTGGCAAGTATAGTGGCAGGTGAGATGGAAAGGTGGGACATATTGTGTCGTGATAGATCAAAGCTTTGGAATAGTTTTTTTTCCAGTCTATATGGTTCTTCCAATATTTGATAAGGTGTATCTCTAGGTCACAATGGGAGGTCATGTGAAGCTCAACCATGGTGCTTACAAGGTTAAGGGGTTTCGATTCTCAACAAGTTGAAAAGAGGAACAAATTGAAAAAATTTCGATGCCCAGTATGATCACCCAACAATTACATCACATGGTCACATGAAGTTAAGGTGCCCAACGCTGAGCTATGGGCATATCAATGTACCGGTAAATTGAAAAAGAAATACAAGGCAAACCTTTGATGCACAATATGCTTAATTTATTGGTTATAATGTTTGGTCAAGAAAGAAAGAAATCATCCCAAGAGCTAGTGGCATATCACCATGACAAAACAAAGAGAAAACCCGTGGTCTTGAGGTTAGGTCATGTACATGGGAAAAGTAATAGGAAAAATGCAAAAGGGAAGATTCAATAAACATAACATAAGAGGAAAGGGATTCTATGTGTGAAAAGAGATTTCTCATTGTGTTGAAAAGATTACATAATGAGACTCAGCTAATACACAAAACCATGGGTAAATACTATGAGTTGATACCCATAGTAAAAGAAAAGGCTCATGGAAGAGTTCATGTTGTATAAGTACACCGTTGAATAATTGGTGATGTTGTTGATATAGTGAATATGTGAGAGGGAGTAATTGCGATACTAAAAGACTATATAAAGAACAAAGAGCAGTGCGTTTGAGTACAACAAAATTGCTACGAAAGTGTAAGAGGGACTGCAATAGTGAGAGCTACAACAATTAAATTTGTTGAGTGACTGCAAAAATTGGAGTGATTGTTGAGGAGGCAAAGAAAGATCATAACAAAAAGTGAACCATATTGTAACAAACATTATTTAAATCAAATATCAAGAGAGGACTAGAGTTCCTTGTAGGTGAGTTCCTACAAAATCTCAGGGATTGGTGTCTCTAGCAAGTTGCAACCTAAAAATTTGTAAGGGGATAAGAGTTTGTTGCATGTGGGTGCTTGCAAACCTTGTAACTGTATGTTGATGTCTACAATCATCATAAAGAACACATTTTTTTTTTTTTCTCCCGTATGGATTTCCATGTTAAACCTATTGTGTTATATGTGTTAATTCGATTATTTGTGGCTTATTATTAACTGCTCATTTTAATATAGTGAAAATATATAAGAGTAGAAGTGAAGGTATTAAATAGTATGATTCACCCCCCACCCACCCTCCCCTTCTCAGTATTTAATACATATGACTATTAGAAAGATGCTAATCTACACCCCTTCCATTAGTTTCATTCTCTTAATCTTTTTAAAACTGCTTTGTGGCTATCATTTGTTGTTTAATGCACGACTCTATACAGACTAGTGCAACAACAAGGAGGGGGTCCATCAGTCTTAACAATGACTTTTATAAAAATGGCACTGACCTCATGTTATAGTTTCAAGTTTATGACATTGATACAAAAAGGAGTACAACTTATACAAATCATGTTGAAACAATGTGCGCCTATTTGGAAAAATCAAGTTATGAAAAAGAAATGATTTCTTATTGCATGTTGTGATATCTACTTGGGCAAAGTTTTGATATTAAAATTGATTAACATAACTTGAAATACTTACTCAAACAAAAAATTTCATCCCCAAGCAATAAAAACAAGTCACCAAAATGTTAAAATATAATTTTGTAATAATTTATAAGAAAACCACAAAGAAATGATGGTAAATGCTCTCTCAACTTCCTCTCTCTTTACCCTTTTTCATAATAAAACAAAATGAACAAACCTTCATGAAAATATATTCCGTTATTTTTATTATCTAAAAATAATTGACTGAATACTTTGAGAGTCCTAATCATAAATTGAATCAATAATAAAGAAAAGATAAAGATATACTCATTATCCTTCCTAAAAAGATAATTAAACACTTTGAAAATAATAATCATAGATTACATAAATGTTAAAGATAAAATTGACAATATATTTATTCTTAATAATTTAAGCATCACTTGTCTATCCTCCTTTGCATGACACGATTGGTGCTCCATTGAGACAATGAGTGGAGCAAACAAGAGGAGTTGGAGGCTAGGGTTTTAGGAAGCCTGACCTTGACCCTGCCAAACCTGTAGGAGAAGAATAAACCAGAGGCCACACCTAGTGGTAGATGGTGGCTGAGCAAAGGATGAGCTGCACGATGGGGGGGACAGATCCCCTCCTATAGAAATGTAGTAGCAGGAGAATCAAGCTAGTACGCTGCGGTAGGTGGGAATGGGGGAAAAGGTAAAGGGATACCGGTTTTGGGAGCCAAATGGTGGGCAAGACTGGGTGGGAGATGTCTACCAAGGGCTACAAAAAAAACCCAGATTCGTTATCCCCAATAATAAATTGGAAGAATATAGAAGGTACATGAAGGACCATGCACTCATCTAGAAATTCATAAGGGCATGGCTGACAGAAAAAGAACTGATAAAGTGGATTCAACATTGATGGTGATCGAGGAGGATCTCGTCATATCAGTTACACAAGTATAGTGTCGTCGTCAGCATTCAGTCCGGTGTCGTTCAGTTTCGACAGTGTTGTTTATGGTTCAGGTTGTTGAAGTGATGTCAATGGTTTTCATGGTGATATGGTTTTGTGCTTAGTTTTCAACATGAGGTTGTCGTCAGTTAATCTAGATCTTGAGGGGAGGCCCCCAAGATCTAAAAGATTGAAATGGATCTTGGGAGGAGAGGCCCCCAAGATCTAAAAACTTGAATTGCCAGAAGAAAAAGAGGAGAATGCCCAATAAACAAAACCACAAAGAAACTTATGTAAAACTGATATACTGGTTAAGCGCTCTTTGGCAGACATCTATCCTTTTCAAATGTGACTTGTTCTTATGTTTTTTTAGTTATAATACCGGGTCATTCATGGGTGAAATTGATCCATGGGTGGATTTTCACAATACCACGTGCCTTCCATGGTGTGATGAATACCTATGGGTGGATGTCACAATAACATGGGCACTTACCATGGGTGGATGCCATTACAATAACTGGTGGATTCCTTTACATCCATGGGTATTTCGATGGGTCGATGAATAATATGGGTGGATGAGTACCATGGTTATGCCATTTTCCATTCGGTTCATTCCTCCCTTCCTTAAGAAGCAATGGTCCATTGCGAAGTTCCCTCCTGCGAACCCTTTTTGTTGAGAGCTTACTGAAGATAAGGGTTTATGTGGTTAACCCATAACCATGCATGAACGAAGATAGATGATAGAGCTACCTTGTAATCGCTTGTGACCACTGTGATGTGACTGTGCGGCAGCAATTGGACTTCGAGAAGTGTGGGTTTGTGGTGACATAACCTGACCAATGAGATCGGGATAGAATACCCTATCATGCTTCGTGACCACTATGTTTAACGTTGTGCGGCTAGCAAATGGACTTCGATTGACAGGGATTTTATGCGGTTGACTACCGTGATTGGTTGTTGATGACGTGAGGCGCCTCATAGGCCTGGGGTGGGGAGGCACGTCTCCAAATAATCCAAGTCGAATGCTGCTATGTTGAAACTAATGAATGTGAAGCAGGTGCCTACTAAAGTGGGGTGAGAGGGCACGTCTCCAATGGGAACCCACTCCGAACGCTGCTCCAAAATTAAAATGGGCGTAACTCAGACAATATAACTCAAAATATTTATCATAACCTGTTTTTGGAAGCAGAAGGACCATTTTGTATCTTCTCATGTGATGGAAATCCTTATTTGGACACTCTAGAATCTCAGATTCGCTCTGCAATTGTTTTCCGCCATCACAAAAGTTGTGAAAAATAGTTGATTTTAAATCAACGATATCTCCCACATCCAAACTCCGATTCGACCCATTTTTTTTTTAATTGGGTGATTTTTCAAGAGGAGCTTAGATATACAATGCTTTTTATGAAATTCTACACAAAAAACTTCAAAAAATGATAGGAGAGTTGCCATCCACCAGTTGTCGTCAGAAAATAATTCTACAACATAGTTGATTTTAAATCAGCGATATCTCCCTCATCTGGACTCTGATTCGACTGATTTGTTTTTTGAATTTTGGTATTTTTTCACAAGGAATCCAGATCTGGTATTTGATTTTGTAAATTTTGTACCAAATGTTTTAGATATGATCTGCAAACTCGCTACCCAAAAACATTCCTGCAAAAAAAATGAAAAAAGAAAAATTCTTCCCGCTTGGCCCAAGAAAATGCTCTATGGAGGATGTAGCACATGCCTGAAGTTTGTTGAATATTGCTGCAAAATTTGAAACTGAAATATGCATCAAACCCTCATTCCCATGGAATCATAACCTGCTCTGATACCACTGATCCGGATCTTGATGGGAGGCCCTCAAGGTCTAAAAGATTGAAGTGGATCTTGGGAGGAGAGACCCCCAAGATTTGAAAACTTGAATTGCCAAAAGAAAAAGAGGAGAATG
This sequence comes from Pinus taeda, assembly GCA_000404065.3. Classification (NCBI taxonomy): domain Eukaryota; kingdom Viridiplantae; phylum Streptophyta; class Pinopsida; order Pinales; family Pinaceae; genus Pinus; species Pinus taeda. The sequence goes on along the minus strand of APFE031746086.1, from coordinate 4,291 downwards.
CCCAATAAACAAAACCACAAAAAACTTTTTATTAAAACTGATAATAACTGTAAAGGCTACATTGTGGCGGACAATCTATCCTTTTACAAAATGTGACTTGTTACTTATAGTATTTTTTTAGTTACAATACCACGAGTCAATTCCATGGGTGAATGAATACCATGGGTGGATTTCACAATACCACGGGCTAATTCCATGGGTGAATGAATACCATGGGTGGATGTCACAATACCATGGGCACTTACCATGGGTGAATGAATACCATGGGTAGATGTCACAATACCATGGGCACTTACCATGGGTGAATGAATACCATGGGTGGATGTCACTTACAATACCAAGGTTGGATGCCATTTACAATACCATGGGTAAATTCCATGGGTTGATGAATAATATGGGTGGATGAATACCATGGGTTGATGCCATTTTCCATTCGGATCATCAGTTCCTCCAGGATTTGGTCATCGACATGTGGTTGTCGTCCACTTTGCAAGATTTGGGTGTTGATGGGTTTGTTGTCATGTGACGATTGTTTCTAATGTTGCTTTGTGACATTAGGTTGTAAATGGGTTATTTAGAAAAAACCTTAATGTAAAACCTAAGCTAAAACCCTAACCTAAACCATACATTAATGCATTAAAATGTCAAAAACTAAGTCCTAACACCTAAAAATACATTAAACCCTAATCCTATACCTATCAGACCATATTGCGATACAAACTATGTATTAAAAATACATAAGACCTATGTTATAAACCCTCGGGCTATTTATATTACATTGAAATCACATTACAAAACAATACAAAGTAAATATCAATCATAACCGCGGGCCTTAACTGTGCGGGTATGGAGACCGTCGGATGGAGAAGGCATGTGAACAGAGTCTAACCATCAGGAATAAACCATCGGGCTTGGAAACTGTGCGGGGAAGTTAACTATGACCGCGACCATGTGAACAACAATGGGGTAGTTTAACTCACAGTTGTGGTTAGCATTAACCGTAGCGAGTAGGAAAGTCATAACCATGTCATGTGTGTGGTGGTTAGTCGTCGGAGTTAGCATCGGGAGTCAGGACCGTTAGTGGAACCGTTGGAGCCCAAACTGCCAGGGTTATCCACCTACGTTCACATGCACTATCAGTGCTTCCTCCGCCCGGTGATATAACAACTAACAATTTTTATTTAATATAAGGTCTATTTTGGGTTTTGTTGTGTTTTTGCATTAACACTAATTCAAACACCTTGTAACTTATCCTAAGGTGGAAAAACATGACAAGGCTGAGACCTCATAAACCCAAAATTTAGCCAATTCATCCCAAGTTTATTCCAAAGAAGTTCGAATGTACTTTCAGAGCTATAAGAGGCAGTTTTTTCTCATTGTAGAGAAGGAGAATGGTTTTGGGTTTTGTATGCAGGTTCTGGAGGTTATAGTCAATTTTGTTTTCAATGTAACAGGAGCATCCAGAGTCAAAATTGGGAACCATGATAGGCATTGGAAAGATGGTTCAGAGATATATCTTATGACAGTGACTAGAAGTGCCTGCGTGCACATTCATTTTGGTCAAATTTCTGTGTAATTGACCTCTTTAGTTTCAATCCTAATAAAGTAGTCACCCATCTTGAAAGTGGACTTGGAGACATATTCCATTAGGGACAAACTCCGTAATCAACCTTGTTGTGGTTCACTGTGTATTTGCTATTTACACTACTATTTTTCATATTATTTATGTTTTGTCATCTGTTGTAAAGTCTTCTTCTCAAGCGGTTCTCACGCTTTCAACACTTTCAGTTAACATTCATTTCATTGTTGGCATAATCAATTCTACATCAGTTTTAACATATGATCATTTCAGATCATATAATTTGGTATCAGAGTAGGTTGCATTTGTATAATTTTCCATTGAATGTTAACCAGGTCAAAGTCGCAAGGTGGAGAAGGAATCCTCGAGCAGACTGATCCAGAGATTGGAAAGTGAAGAGTTGCTCATAAGTTGACCATGACAGGATATGATGCAGGGGAAAATGCAAAAGCTAAGATGAGTGGTGAACAGTTTCATCAAACATTCTTGATGATGCAACAGATGTTGGGAGAACTCTATGAAAACAAGAAGGCGAGAGATGCAGCTTCTTCTTCAAAAACATCGAAGAATGACAAAGGTAAAGGCAAGGCTGATAAACCACCTTCACCTCCATCATCTCCATCATCATCATCATCTTCTTCTTCTAGAGCAAAATCTGAAATAGAAAATAAACCTAAGAAAACATCTCTTTTGAAACTTGATGTAAAATTTGAGTTACCTATTTATGATGACGAAATGAATCCTGAAAAGCTAGATAACTAAAATAAGCGATTAGAAGTGTATTGTCATATTCAGAACATTTATGACGATAAAACGAAAATTCAGTTAGCTACACTTAGAATGGGGGGAACAACTTTAATATGGTGGGGAAGTAAAACTCAGATAGATGTAAAGCGGAAAGGTAAAGTCATCTCTTCATGCTCTAGGTTTCTAAAAAGTCTTAGGAAACAATTCTGTCCTTTAGGATATATGCAACAAGCTGTTATTGATTGGCAACATTTGAGGCGAGGTAAAGGGTAGAGTTTTCAGGAGTTTACTTAGGAGTTCAGAAAGAAAGCATTGGGCATATCCTTAGAAACTAGATAGAACTCAGCCAACGTATGGTAGACATCCAATAAAAGATGATAAACGAGGGAAGAATGGAAGAAATGGTGTGAGAGGAAGGTCTACTGATTAACCAAATGGAGGAACGAAGATAGCAAGAAGAAATTATGTGGAGGAAAAAATCGAGGGTGCAATGGCTAAAGGAAGGAGAACGCAACACGAGGTTCTTTCATAAAGCTATGGTGAACCACAGGCAGCACAACCACATTTACTCTCTTAAAAATGCAAAGGAACAATGCATAACAGAGCATGAAGAGATGGAAGGATTGCTGGTCAATCACTTCAAGGACCTGCTCACTGAGAACATGGAAAATAGGAAGGAAGCCACTCAATGAATCACTCAACAAATCCCCAAGAAGGTAACGGTAGATTAGAACAAGGCACCGATGTGGGCGGTCACCAAAGAGGAAGTTGAGGAAATCGTGAAAGGCATGACAAAGAACAAAGCCCCAGGCCCCAACAGTTTCACTGATGAATTCTACCGAGCTACCTGACCATTCATGGGGCAGGATATCATGGAGGTCATCGAGGAATCTAGATGTAAACAAAAGGTATGTCCTAGCCTCAACTCTACCTTTACTACGTTAATTCCTAAGTCAGCTAAATCTGAGGATCCTCAAGGATTTCTCCCAATTGTCTTGTGTAATGTCATTTACAAGATTATTGCCACCATGATTGTCAAACGCCTGAAACCACTCCTCCCGAGTCTCATTTACCTGGAACAAACAGGCTTTGTGGAATGTCGCCAAATCCTTGATGGCTTTATTTCTTCACAGGAGGTAATCCACTCCCTCAAATACCAAAAGCTCCCATGTATGATGATTAAACTAGATATTCAAAATCCTATGACAGATTGAGTTGGGGCTACCTCACGATCATCCTCAAAGCATATGGCTTTGCTCAAAGATGGATCAGTTGGATCCTAGCACTGATATCCTCGCTGATCTTTTTCATCCTGCTTAATGGAAACCCCACCAAGACCTTCAACCCGTCCCGAGGTCTGAGACAAGGGAACCCGATTTCCCCTTCTTGTTCAACTTAGCAGCAGATGGGCTGGGTAGGTACATAAATCAATAGGTAAGCTCCTCCCAGCTCCAAGGGCTAAGAATTTAGGGGAATGACCTACCCATCACCCACCAACAATTTGTGGACGATATCATGCTCTTCTACCAAACCACCCTGAGGGAAGCCAGTAGTATAAGAAATATCCTTAATACCTTTATGGAAGCCTCGGGAACCATGATCAATAATGACAAATATTGTATATTCTTCTTCAACACCCAAGGAAATGTGAAGACCTACCTTGCTAGAATCCTAGGCTTCAGTATTGGCACCCTACCCACTAAATACCTGGGTATGCCCCTCTCAGACACCTCGCTAAGAAACAAATGCTGGAAAACATCCTCCAAAAATTATAGGGTAAACTCAAAAATTGGACATTTCGTTCCTTAAACATAGACGAAAGAATTGTCCTTCTCAAGGCAGTTTTGCAATCGATTCCCATCTATCAACTATCAGGAATGGCGGCCCTAAAAGGAACATGTGCCAAAATGGTTGACATCTTAAAAAAAATTCCTTTGTGGAGGTGGCCAACAACTCAGGAAATGG
>APFE031746084.1:0-11381 GCA_000404065.3 Pinus taeda | reverse complement strand
TACAAAGAGTTTAGAATTGAGTTTTGATAATTTTGTTGAATTCAAGGGAAAGGCAAATTTGGGTGTGGGGATGAGGCACAGTTTTTGCAGAGGTCCACTTGGGGCAAGATAGGCAATTTTTTTGATGCCTTAAAGCAGGTGAGATGAATATATCAGACCGTTGGGAGGCTAAGGAGAGCAAGAGGGCTCAAGGATTCTCCTTAAACTGAAGAAAACATAGAATATTAAACAAATTTAAAGGCAGAGCATATCAATTTCATGGATTCTACCTTAACACTTCATTTGCTTAATAAGAGAAGCTTCAATAGAGATAATGATGCACATACACAACTTACAAGTACTGAGAGAAACACACCATCAAGACATAAAGCCACATGGATCCCAAATAGTATTGCAAAACCCTGGTCTTTCCTTTGCCCAAAACGCTGATAAGATATGTACAATATAGTCTCAAGCTATCCCAAGAGTCCAACCCTGAAAATGACTAAGAAAATACATAATATAGGCAAGCTAACACATTCCCTTGCTTCTAGGGGTCAAGCTCATCATTCTAGGAGCTATTTCAACCAATTCTAAACTAAGCACTACAATCTAGGCAGTCAAAACAACTTGCCTCTATAAGCTAGGAAACCATTTCATTCATTCCATTTTTGCTATTTTCTGAATGAATCTTCTAGAATAGGTAAATAAGTGTCACAAAAACATAAAAATCCAATAATTACATCAAGGAGGGTGAAAAATCCCATCACAAGTCAAAACTAGTCAAAACTGGGCGAACTTTTGAGCCGAACAGTGAAAATTTGGCCAAAAAGCCATGTGCGCTGCGCGCTTGAGCCCTGTGCGCCACGCGCTTTTGCAGCCTCGTTTGGGGCACTTCCTATAATCCAAATTGAGCTCACGTGGGCTTGTTGGAAAGGGCTAGATGTCAACTTTCCAACACAAGTCGACTTTTGTAATTTGGTCTCCATTTGACCCTCCAAAAGTGAATTCTCCCAGAAGTACTACCTGCTGATGCAAAAAGTGGCAGAAAGGTGATTTTCATGATGTTTTTTGAGCTTTTGATCACCCAAAACTTGATGAAATGCCTTGGTAATTACTGAACATGTGTATTTCATCATGACAAATCCAAAAATGTAAGCCACCTGTGATTCGGACCTCTCCATTTTGTGGGTCGCGTGCTGAGCGCGACGCATAGAACCCAAAAACCTGTTTTGCAAGCCAAAAATTTTGAAATGACAAAATTTTCTCCAAATGTGCCCAAAATTGGAGTGAAGATCCTCCATCATGTATCATGCTCAACTAGTGAAGCCTCGGCCAAAAATCGAAGCGGATCGGCCCTTTTCTTTTGTTTTAGCGCTTTCCTCAAACGCCTCTTGAGGACCTTCATTCTCGCTTTGCAAACATGCATGTGAGCCCAACAGTGAATCTTCATGTGGTGAAGCATGTCTTTGTCCCTGTTTTCTTTTTCCAACAGCTTTTCCAAGTGAGTGTTAACCCGGATGAGCATCGATTCTCGATCAATAGGTGTCAAATCCTCGGGTCTCCTACGAGCCAATTCCCGGTCTTCACGAATCTTGTGCAGCTCATGAAGTTCATGCTCATCCTCCAACTGCTTGTTGCGCTGCTCTAAGTAGTTGATCACCCATTTAGCCATCTGAAATTTCTTTTGCAGTGACTCATTCTCGGCCTTTTGTTCTCAGATAATCTCCTTAAGATTTGAGCTGGGCGAACTAGCCTCAACATCAATGATACCAGTATCCTGAACTCCTGAAGGACCCTCATCAAACATGGGTCTCTTGCCCCTATCCTAACTCTGTACCTGTGCTGTAGATGGAAGCGAGACCCGTTCCACATGATGTGGAGATAATACTCACTCTGGTGATGATGTCAACGAGACCCCTTCCACCCCGGGTGGAGAAAGTACTCGTCGTGCAGCTGCAAATAAGGCCCTGGGGCCTTTCTGATATGTCACATATGCTGGAGCATCAACATGCTCGGTCTCATGAATGTCAAAATGCTATGAAGGCCCTCTCTCCTCATGGACGATCTCTGGAGGAGGCTGTAGCACTGAAAAGAAATCACGGGAGATGAAATCCTCCCAAGCAATACCTTGCTGTGCCAACTGATGCATTACTATGATTTTGATCAATGCCTAGTGATATATACTCCTGTGTTGATGTGCCGTGGGCTTCCTCTGTACTAAGGGTATCATCCTCTCTATGTTTCGGCACATGAAAAACGAAATGCTCATCATACTTACCCGTGTGAAATGCATCAACAAACGTACATGGTAGGCATAGAGACATGAAAATCTACCCTCACAGCTGAAATACCGAATGATGAGTTTCATCAATGGTGCAAACTCATCTTTCAGGTATCTGAAAGGAAAGGTCGCGCTCAAGTGTCTGATATATGCGGGCTTGACATATGGCTCATAATAATATCTGTCCAGCATCTGGCGTTTACTCCATTCCTCCCCCACATTTCGTATCCCGGTGGCCTGAGAAATAGTGTCGGGTGACAAAGTGAAATCCACTCTGGCAAGGTTCACATGACCATCCTGTAAGTTAAGGACAAATAGACGGACCAGTTCCCGATGATGCTAAGTTTGTGAGATCATCTCGCAATATTGGTAACATGTTTGGCACCGAAAACAATCCATTTCAAGCGAGCAAGCTTGCAATTGAGCCAAAGAGGTAGGCTCCTCCCTAACATGATGTCCACTCTTGCCACCTTTGTGATACCTATGTGGCACGTTAGGCACAGTGACCTCCGATGTAGAGTCACTATCATAATCCTGCTCATATATTGACTCGGTTTCTGACATGTTCTTTAACAACAAGGTGGTTGGAATATATATATTTGTTGATATAAAACTGTGTGCCAAAAGTTGACTGTTGACTTTTTGTCTCTTTATCAAAATGTTGTAACCAAGGGGACATAAATGACGGGAATTGTTAGGAAAAGGGAAGCATTAGGGAAATGGGAACAATGGAAATAAAATGAGGAAATTAGGGAAGGGAAAGGGGCATAGAGATGTTTTAGGGTTTTGAAATAAGGTAGGGATCGTATGGTTGTAGGAGAAGGGAGAGTTTAGGGTTTTGAGAGAGGAAGATGTAGAGTTTTATGAGGAATAATTGGGCAAAATAGTTGGGGAATATAAGCAATGGAAAACAAGGGAAAAAGAAGCCTTGGTAGCAATGATTTTTGAAAACCCTACAGCAAACTTTGCACTTGACCTTATAGCAATTTGATGAACATGGAGGGTTTTGTACACTTGGTTTTCATGACAAATATATGCTAACTTTCTTCATATACACCATCAAAAAACAAAATCGAGTCATGATTGCATGCCTACCTGAGAATTTAGGCGTGAGGAGAGGTGATTTGAGTGATTTCTTGGCGAATTGCAGGCATAAACCCTATGCACCGCGCGCTTTACCCAACGCGCTGCGCGCACTGAGTGCGTCGCGCCTGTGTTAATTTACACAGCAAAAGGTGGCCTGATGCGCCGCGCGCCCTGGAGCTGACCCAAATACTCACAAACTTGCCACAAACTTGCAAACTCGCCCTTGAATGATGCTCTTAGCTCTCAAAATGTGGAATAGGTTGCAAATGAGGAGAAATGACTTGATATAGCATCCATTTTAATTTTTGCTCAATGAAAACCCATTTTTCTTATGTTTGGTTGTTGACACTTTTTCAAAATTAATAGGCTCTAACCTTTTTGGTTTCCCCTTTAAAATTGGTTCAAATAATGATTTTCTCTGATAATTTTTTTTGCAGGGATAGCTCTGATATGCTTTGCCAAAGGAGACCAAGGCTGCACTTGAACGATTGAAGAACTGAAAATTTTGACAATTTTTACAAAAATGAGATGGCGACTTATCTCTAAAACAGATTTTTGAAGAGAAGTCTTGATTCAGCTGTACAATGATGAAAATTATTGAAGTGATGATCTATCAAAGACATCCCTCTAGCCTGTTGGTCTTCTAAGACTTTTTCAAGACAAAATTGACTCAACCCTAGACCTAAGACCTCAAAATTTAAAACATAATTGTAAATGACCTTTGAAGACTTATTTTAATGAATAGACCTGAACCAACAGTGCCAAGCACGAGGGGAATGAGTGACACAAACCTCTCTATCAGAGTTATGGCATGCCTAACGAAATGCAACTGATCAAAACGGATGGGACACCTAAACATGAAATGCAAAAAGAGCTTTGATCTCTGACGGAGGGCTAACTAGACCGACTCTAACACCATCCATTTGCAAAAAGGCTCTAATGCATGAAAAATCCACTAGACTAGACTTATTCAAGGATTCTTTCCATTTATAAATATGTCCCTTTTCTTTAATACCTGAAATTAACTATGATTGATAAGTATAAGACTTAAAATTCAACCCTTATAGGCCTTTTAATCCAAAGGAACTACAACATGTGGGATGTTAGTGCATGCTTGGTCTTCTAAAATACTTTAATTAAGTTGTGTTCCTTACTTTTATTTTTAAAATGTGTGATAGAAATTCTTATCCAATCAATAACCTATGTCAGTGAATGAAGCACCACTATATGGGCTTTCCTTTTTAGCCATTGAAAGGAATACTCCACGTCACAACTAGATATTTTTCCATTGTAAGCTCAAGTAGTCTAGGTTGGTACAATTAGTTCCTTTCTATCTTGAAATTTATTTTTATTGTTGAAGTGTGGTATGTTTTATTTTCATGCAGGAGGATAGTCTCTCAAAATAGACCTTGTTGACTAGATCTAAGGAGCCCTAGAATTTACCAAAGGGAGTTGGCTCCCTTAATCAATGTTAGGATAACTTAGGAAAATTATAGTTCTCATATAATTATAATTAATCCTTGGAAAGAATATAGGCTTTTTATGGAGGTTTTGATGAGTTGGATTTTCATTGCCATGTAACATTGTTATTTGGGAATATCGTTAAGAGGTTAAGTAATTAGCTAGATATAGGTGATATTTCCACAAAATTGAAGGATTTGATTCCACCATTGAGAACTAAATTGATTTCCTTATGAAGTTATATAAAAAATAATTATATAGAGAGTGTTAAATAGGTAAGGAGTAAGAGTGAGAAATCCAAGGGAGGCCACAAGACCCATAAAGGTCTTAAAAAGTAAAGAGAAGAGAATTAATTGTATAACCAGGCTACATGTTTACAAATTGTGTGAATTAAAATCATATGAATACATATTTTAGTATATGTGTGATGATTTTTGTGGGTTTGACATAATTTGTGTTAATGCTAATTTTTGAGTAAGACTGAGGAAGAGTTAACTGTGTGGATGAGCGATGCACAACTTGAAGTCAGAGTAAAAATATCATGACTCAACCTTTTGGCTTTATTTATCCTTCATCTAATCATTTATAGCGTAGATATGAGTTTAGAATTCATGAAAATTCTATTTTGGAATACAACGAGTACATTGGGGTTGATATTAGACTTGTGACATGTGGTCTTGATAACAAGAAGTTAGGGATCGATCCCTTATAAAAACCAAATATGTTTAATGTTGCATATTTCATAAAAGGGACCAACTTGACTCAAAGCTCCATTAACCAAAAGATAAAGAATTTTCTGTAAAAATATTCCTATCTCTCATCCATTTCCTGATCAAGAAATCAATTAAGCATAAAAAAATATATTAGCTCAAATCTGCGACCATGTGGACCAAACAGTCTATTAAAAGTACTAAAAGTCAAAAGTATTCCCTTGAATTTATTCTCCATCTATGGTCTAGTTCCCTACCCTTGAGACCGTCAAGCACTCTCCCACCAAGGCCCCATAGAAACCTATCATTGAGACCTCTACTTTCAAGTCCATTATGTCAATATCCTAACTAATAGCCCTAATAAATAGAAATATTGGCATTAAGTTTTGTGATGTCACGTTAATAATGACATCAATCAAGATAAGGTTCCACGAACTTGGTTCCATATCGGATAGGGTTAAGTAATGTGAGTTTGATCATTGTCAAGTTAATTGCAGAGGAGTTGCATTACAAATAAGTAGCTTTGATCATATGTCTGTGATCCCTAGCACCTTTAATTTGTGCTTCTGGAAACTACATTGGGACATATGCAATAAGACAAGGTAAGAGACATATGATTATGAACTTCATATTTAACTAAGTTATGGTTTTAATAAACCAATAGTTTTAATAGCATCAGGGATTGAATGGCCTTAGTGATTTTTATTTTAACATTTTTTTCTAACCCTTGATCATAATATTAATGTGGATTTAAGCCTTGTTGCTAAAGGAATATAAAATTTGGGATCGAGTGGGATGTGCACATTATTGGATATGTTGGTTGTGAATCCTTTGGGAAGTTATGAGAAGCATTAATAACATTTTGCATTGATACAAACTGATCTACAATCATAATTTCAAGCAACTAAAAAAGGATTATGAGATAGAGCATAAAGAATGAGTAGGGTTTGATAAAGAGTCTGAATTTCTTATCACGATTGGGCTAAATAGGATGCAATCTACATCAGATTTTTGTATCAAAGTAATAATTTGAAAAAAAAACATGTGTTTGATTTCTAATGACTACAAAAAATTACAGAAGATTGATTGTAGGTAAGTGTTTTGAAAATGGTTTCACAAAGATTATTGATGAGGACAAAGAACTTGAATAGAGATAAAGGACATTGATTCGATAACACTAACAAATAAGATTGAAGAAGATCCTTATAGCATAAGGAAACCATGATTAGGGTTATGTTGTAGTGGCTGCAACACCCTCCAAAATTTTTGCTTGTACGCCAATTTCAGAGCCTACTGTGGATCATATGATTGATCGTTCCTTAGACACTTATTTGGTAATTTGATGATATAAAGCTTCCCGCTTCAGTCTTAAGAGTCGTTCATGATTTTATCTTTCTATAGCATGTGTCATTTTTGGGCAGGGGATTATCACTTGTCATGCAAATGGAAAGTTTGTTTTGACTCAAAGGGAAATCTAACTAGCCTCCCTTGGCTTTCCAAATTGTGCAATGGTTTCCTCCAGTGTCCTTCCCTCAACAAGAACTCAATGTCTCTAGAAACTACATAGTTTTGTCCCTAAGCTTCCTAGTATACCTTGCATCCTAAAACTGCACAGATGTGTCCTCCTAGGGCCTCATCCTGCAGCAGTGTCTTGCATCATAAAACTGTGTAGTTTTGTCCCTCAGTTATCCTATCTGCCTTGCATCCTGAAACTGTGCAGAGGTGTCCTCCCAGAACCTCATCTCATAGCAGTACCTTGCATCCTAAAATTGTGTAGTTTGTCCCCTAGCTATTCAGTCTTCCTTACATCCTGAAACTTGCATAGATGTGTCCTCCCAAGGCTTCGTCCTACAGTATTCACTACCCACTAAAACTACGCAGATGTGTCTCTCAATGATCACAAGAAGGATGACATGCTAGAGGACTCTCAAGGATTTGAGGAGGAAGATAAATAGACCAAGGAACCCAAGGTATTATAGAAGATCTAGACCACATGAAGACTGCATCTAATGCATAACCCTTTATAGGGTAGGTATGGAAAACAAAGCACAAATTTTGAAATACACCTCTTAGTGTAGGTTGAAGGACTTCTTATCATTGTCATAGCATTCTGTCTTCAATGACATGGATGGTTGCAAGCACTGAAAATCATTCCATGTGTTTCCTCTGCGTGTCTTGCTCCCTTTCACCTGTTGGATCAATTGTCATATTTTGACATGTTTGATTGTTATGTCATGTTTGCGAACCGTTTTGGAGACCATGAAGGTTGGTCCTTGTGTATACAAGTTGTCCTCGACATCTGAACACCTATTGCACACATACACAAATTTATAAGTGTTGTCGCGCAAGTGTCATCACGGTTGTCAAAAGTTCTATCCCAAGCGTCGTACTTGTCTCTTTCAACTCTAGACAATCCCACAAAGGGTCATTCTTTACTCTGTTGTCCTAGTGCTCAGTGTTATCATGTTGTCAAAGTATGCTAAGTGTGTGATCACAATGTCGAAGTTCTCACAAGTTCACTTGCCTCTCACACTTAGCTATTTTCTTAAGAACCTCTCTGACTAAACAACTCCACTTCATTGAACCCCGACTGAGATGCATTGCATAGTCTCAACCCTCATTGGTGCTACTCTACTACTTGGAACTACATAGTGCTTAAGGTTTTCCTCTGAGTTAGTTGCACTACGCAATCCCAGAGGTGATCAACCTCTCTTCCTTCCCAGAACTACGTAGAAACTACCTCACTACCTATGTGAACTATGCACTTCAGAAAATAGTCATCAAGACTCCTTCCTACTTGATAGAACCCCTCATTGTGCAGAGATATGAGCCTGCACTACTCCTAGAAATTATGTAGAGATGTCCACCTAGTGACTTCCCTCAGTTAGGGCTCACTGCTCCCAAAAATTGCGTAGAGTTGTCTTTTGGTCCCTCTGTTGTCATAGCTTGTCTTCCCTATGGAAACTACCTAGATGCATCCCTGAATGTCCCACCTTGAAATTGCCACAACTGTCCTTAACTATGTAACTATGCCTCCCAGTGACCTCTGCGTAGTGTTCCCTAACAATGAAGACTATGTCCTAGAGTTCCTTGTCCAAGCCTGAGTTGCACTCTATGCAGTCTCAAGGATAAATCTTCCTCCGTGTCACCTGCAACTACAGAGTGCGCGTTTACTAGGCCCTCTCCCAAATTATCCTCTATCCCAAACCTGAAACATGGAAAATAATGCATCATGATAGACTAGGAGGTTTTTGATTTGATGTCACCTCATCATGAGTGAATTTCAGGAACAAGTAAAGTGATAGATCATGGTGAGACGACGAATGATATGAAGGAGGAGTGTACATGCTAGAACACTTACCTACAGTTGGACAGATGAAAGAAGTAGCAGGCGAAAGGATCACATGCAAAAAACCATCTTGCAAGATAAAGACCATCAAATACCCTGTAGCATCATTCCATGCAGAAGAGAAGACAAAGCACACCCGAGAGTACATCCAACACTAACCAACACAACAACTAACATGGACACCATAGCCAGCTAGTACATGTCAACAGTGTCATGCCAAGTTGTGTCATGAGTTGTCAAGGCCACATCACCACTACGGGCCATAATTGTTGTAACTGAATGTAAGGTAAAGTGAAATTCCAATGGATGTGCACAAGAAGTTGAAGGGTCTTATCAGTTGAAGAGTCTTAGTAAGTTCAATGGTCATGAGGGTAGCCCACGAGTCACAAGGGTCAAGCATAACCCTTGGCTATATATACCCCTCCCATTGTATGAGCAAGGACTTTTCACCTTGGCTCCTCCCACATAGCCTTAAGAGTAGAAATTCAGTTCTTTTAGGAGAAAGGAGTAGCTCCAATGTCCCACTACTGGGACTAGGGACATATGGTGTAAAGATGTGTCTTGGGACTTTTTCTTAATTCAGAAGCCTATTAAGGTTGGCACATTTTCATGCATGTTTTGTAGATGTTTATAAGACTATTCTTTCAACATTTGTAATTCATGTTTATTTCACCTATGCTAAGATAGTTGAACTACTTCATTTGTTTTAGTACTTACATTGTTGGGAATGTGTTGTATTGTTTATCACCGTTGTCTCATCCCTATGGACTACTCCACGGGATACTAGATAGACCACCTTTGTGTATTGGTTCACTGCTATCACATCCTTATGGACTAATCCACAGGATACTCGACAGACCATATTTTCTTTTTTGGTTATAATGACCATCACATCTGTGTGGACTACTCCACTGGGTGTTTTACATGTTGTCCCCTTCACTTCAGTTTTAACGACTATCGTCACATTCATGTGGACTACTCAACTGGATGTTGTATGTGTTGTCCCATGCACTTCGGTTTTAATGACTGTTTCATCCGCTGTGTAATATTTCGATGGATGTCGAACATAAATTTCCTTTTCGCGTGTGTCTCTTCCTTTGTGGTACTATTACCTCTCACTTAGAGGCTCACTTTACTATCCCCTTTTGCAGTAAGAGAACTGAGACACAAGTTACATTACACACTCACTAGGCACACCTACCTTGCTGTTTGAAGATACCGGTGCAATGCCTTCATGTGCTGATAGCTAGAGCCAAGGCCTATCTCTAAGTATATGGAAACTAGGCCCTTATACAATATCATACTCCTACACCAAATGGTGTGAGGTCTAGTTCAAACTTCATATTGGGGAGATCCCCTGAATGTTGGGAGGTCTAGCACCATCAACATTTCTGGTGCTAGAAGGAGGGCCAGATGACAGGTTGCACTCGTTGATTCTATTTGGAATCTCTTAATTTTAAAATGGCTCTTCCTAAAATCATAATCCTGGGATGTTTTTTGAAAGAGATTAATTGTACCATCCCTACAAAACTCATTCATGGCCTATCTGAACTTAAGTTTGATGGTGAGGGTGAATCAAATTTTCATGAACATCTCTTTCAAGTTGTCCATTGTTATTTTTGTAAGAAATTAGGTTCCAAAGATGTCATCTCTAGATAACTCACCCTCCCATTTGGAGGTCATGTTAATAAATGGTTTCATACATTACCCATTGCTTCTATCCATTTTCTTACTCAGCTTGCTAAGATGCTATGTGAATATTTCAATATGTAAAACCACCAAGATGTCTATAAAAGAATCCATCGTTTAAGAATGGATCTTGATGAATCAATTGAGGACTTTGTTGAGCAGTTCCTTCACCTCCGTTGCAAAATTCTTGACCAATTTTTGAACTCGGATTTCGTGAGACAAGAGTTCAAACACATGGTTCATCTTTCCCAATACGATGAACCTCCTTATTTACCTTCCTCCCCAACTCTTGTAGATAATGAGGCACCTCAGATTACAGAAGATGAACCCACTACCCCATGTGTTATGTTATGAAACCAGCTCAATAAAAGATAGAAAAGATAGATCAACGCCTTAGAATTCAGCCTCTTCGAGGGGGCAACCTCCTTGACATTACATAAATGAACAATTCTTGGATGATACAATGACAAAACCTCCTTTTATATATAGGAGTCTAAGGAGTCACAATATAAACCAGCCGACCTAACAATAATAATATAAAGCCACAAAAATAACAATAGAGGGATTCTATGGGGCACAATAATAACAATATGGAGGCAATAGGGGCACAACGATATTAATAAGGGGTATAACTACAATAGTAATGGGGTAATCACTAGTATTATAGGGACCCAACATGCCCCTCGCCTTCAAAAAGGTGTTGTCCTCCACGCTTGAGTAGTTCTGGATACTTCTGCATAAAATTCTCATCCTCCCATGTGGAATCTTCAGCGGATAAGTTCTTCCACTTGATAAGATACTCTGAAATTGATCGATTTTGTAG
>APFE031746078.1:6496-41996 GCA_000404065.3 Pinus taeda | reverse complement strand
AGGCTGGGGCGGAACTCTCCGATTTACATCTTCATTAAGTACCCCTCAACGGGGAAGGGTGGCCGAAAATTTGAACCCAAGACTTCCGGTTCAGTGAGACTTCATTTTCACGGCCATTGCTTCTTGAGCTACCCCATGTGGATTTTATTTTTATAATTTAATTTTATGTTATTTTTTACAGTTTTTTAGGTTTTGTCTTTTTTCATAGTTGATTTTTATGTTATGTTTTAAAAAAAATTATGCTTTATTTTCTAGTTATATATATATATATATATTATATATAATATAATATAATATATATAATTTGAATTTTTGGTGTTTTGTATTTTTTTTGTTTTTTTGATTGTATATTTGTTTTAATATTTAAATTTTCTTTTCTTATTAATATTTTTTGGGGTTTTTTCAATTGTTTTTCTTTTCTAACACTATTAAAAAAAAAAAAAAACTTTTTTTATTATTTTTTGTGTTTTTTTATTCTTTTTATTTTTTTCAATATTTGAATTTTTGTTTTGTTTTGTATTGCTCGTTTTTATTTCTTTATACATTTATTTTTTATTTTTCATTTTTTCTACAAGGTCTGTGTCAATGCTCGTCTAACAAACTCATCCCATTATGGGCAATTTAATAGTTCATTTCAAAATTTTTGTTATAATGAATCGAGTTTTCCCCCACAATGTATCAATTTCATGGATGGTCTTTAAGTTTTCATTACAATGGGTCGAGTTCCCCTACTCCGCATGTCAATTTGATGGTTGATTTATAAAAAAAAATTGCAATGTATTGAGTTGTCTTAGGCTAAGATTTTAAAATCGCTATACATTTTGCATTTGAAAAATAAATTACCCTCGAGTGTTCATTTTTAAAGTTTTTTGTCCTAAAAAATTTCATAATGTCATGATTGAAATATTTTGAAAACTTGAGATTTTTTTGTAGTCATAATCTTTCACTTTAATTGCATGATCGAAAAATTGTCAAGATTTTAATGTTTTTCAAGTGATGATATTTTATCTTTAATGTTATGGTTGAAAACAATTACAGTTTCAGGGTTTTTTAGAGTCAAGATATTTTATCTTTAACAACATGGATGGAAATAGTTGGAATTATCACAATTCGAGACATGATATTTTATTATTAACATCATGTCTAAGAATTGTTGGAATTTTACAGTTTTTCAAAATTTGGATATTTCTCTTTAACTCCATTGCTAAAAAATGTCAAAATTGTAACCTGATTTTTGTTTTGTTATTCCAAAAATAAAAAAATAAAAAAATTAAGGGTGTCTTTTTCATCCATTTTTCAAAAAAAATGGTTTTTACTTCCATATAAAAAAATTGTTCAAAATTTACCCTAAAAAAAACATCGTTTTGGATTAAACATTTTTTTAAGGGTGTTACTTCATCCATTTTTCAAAAGAAAATATGGTCTGACTTCCATTTAAAAAAAATGTTGAAAATTTACCCTAATAAAAAACAACGTTCTGGAATAAACAATTTTAATTTTTGGGTTGTTTTTTCATGTTTTTTTTTTCGGTTTTTGGGCTTGAGTACCCATTTTGAAGTAATAGTTCCCATTTCATCCGTAACTATGTTTAATATTATTAGTCAATGTAAGTCTATTGGTTTGGTTCATTCGATTGGTTTTATTTAGTCCAAATAAGTCGACTAGTTTGGGTCATTTCGACTAATCTATATAGTTGATTTAATTCAACTAGTTTGGGTTGTTTCGACCAATATTGTCTAAGTGCGGTAATTCAACTGGTTTGGTTCATCTCTACTGTTCATATCTAGTTCAGGTAAGTCAATTGGTTAGGTCGTGTTAGGCTTACCCTATCTACTCATGCTATGTTGAGAGATAAGTATATGGCCTATATATAAGAGATGAGTGAATCTCTATGTCTATATTATTCAAATTTGATGCACATGGTTTGCTGGAATGAACCACTACTAATTCCTCTATAGGCTATGTATGTGTGAATTGTTGGGAATTGAAAGGAAAATTCATATACATATTAATAGATGTTGAGTAAGAGAATGTTTCTAATTTCTAATTCTTAATTTTCTGGATGAAACTCTAGAGGATGATCTTTTTCCAGTGGAGGCTCTACAACTTGATCTTTGGTTGGTGTTAGGGTTTGATATTGGGTACCATGGCAGGAGGCGGATGGGGAGTGTTGCCCATTCCTACAGTCAAGCAGTCACGGATAGAAGGAAGGATGTTGGAAGCAATGTTTCAAGAATCCTCTTGAGAATACAACAGAGGCAAGAAGCATGGAAATATTGGGAAGAAATAGACCTCATGAATAAGAAGGAGATCAACAGGAAGGTAGTAAGGAGAAGGAGAAAGGGGGTAGTAGTCAAAAAACTACTTCTTTAAGGACAACTAGGGTAAGCAAACCCAAGTCAAACATCATTCCCAGGTCATCTTAAGCAACCTAGTGCTACAAGCGCATACGGATAATATGGCGGAATATGTGGTTATATGCAAATTCATGGGGATATGGATAACGGAGAGGGCGCTGCATGTATGGATAAGGAACCACTAGAAACCAAAGGGGGGAAATAAACATTCATCTGGGATCTAAGGGCTTCTTCACAGTAGTGTTCACAAGCCTAGAGGATAAAGATAGAGTGTTCAAAGGAGGACCATATTTATACTCGACTGCAGGCCTCTACATGCAGCCATGGGTGATGAACTTTGTCCTAGAACACGAACTATTCACATCAATACTAGTATGGATTAGACTATACTCCCTTCCTCTGGAATATTGGCTACTGGAATCTCTGAAAACAATAGGCAACAAACTGGGGCATTTTCTAAAGATCTCAAATGCGACTCTAAAACGAAAATACACCTCCTTCACCCAAATATGTGTGGAAATGGACTTATCTGGAGCACTTCCACAAGCGATAATTTTAGAAGTATATGATGAAGAATTGGTGCAGGTGGTTAAATATGAGCACATCCCATTCAGGTGTCGCAAATGACATGAACATGGGCATCTATACAGAGACTGCCCAACAAACAATATGAAGAGAAATGTAAAAACCACAGCAAATAAAAATCTCGAGGGTTTCACCAAGGTTGGGAGCAAATGGAAAGGCAGGAAGTGACCATGGAAAGAGATCAACGAGGAAGTACAATTGAGCCACAATAGCTTTAAGATCCTAGAAGAAGAAGATGGAAATAAAGAAACAAACCAAGGAATGCAGAACATTATCACTAAGAAGGAAAGGGATGCTAACATGGAAGATATCATATAAAACAACCAACAAAAGGAGGATATGCCAAGCATTATGGAGATAAGTAGGGACCATGAGATGACTTCAAATGAGATGGGAATGGAGGACCATGAACTACAGGAGATTTTAGAAAGGGAAAATCTAGATAAAGATAAATTTTTGGAACAAGGGACGATAAAAGTAGTGGACTCCCTGCCAAAAGAGGAATATGATAGGGTTCAACAGCTCTTCCTATGGAGATCACAACTGAAAAGCTCTGGAATCAAAAGAAATCATGAAAGCTAGGAGCATAGAGGGGTCAAAATGATGGAGGAGATACAAGAACAATCTCCAAAGAACCCAGGTAGGAAAAGAGGAAGAAAAAGACAGAATGAGTTCTTGAACGAATGTGGCAAACTCTTCATCAACTCAGGTAAGATGAAAGATCTTACCAGTTATTCCTTTACAAACCTCTCTTAATGAATCTCACAACCTGGAATATTAGAGGCATAAGAAATAGAAGGAAACAAATAAATCTCAGTAATAGAATAAAAGAAGAAAAACTAGATATGGTTTTTATTCAGGAGACAAAATGTTTGATGGATAAGATTGGAGAAATTCATAATAAATGGCTAATAAAGTATGAGTATCTATAGGTTAAAGAAAATAACTCGGTGGGTGGGATTATTATGCTTTGGGATCCCCAAAAATTTGGAATCCTGTATGTTGAAGCGTCCAAGAACTATCTTTCTTTGGTATGTCAACCTTTAGGTGATCAGAAGATATACATGATCACAAATGTCTATCGACCTCAAAAGAAAGAAGATAAACTCAGGCTTCTCACCTCCCTTAAGGAACTAAGAGCAAGACACCCTAATATGCCCTGGACTGTTGCAGGAGATTTCAATATGATAAGATCTCTTAAAGAGAAAAAAGGTGGTATTAGATAGCTAGGCAGAGACTCCATGGCCTTCCAAAACTTCATAAGGAACACGAGGTTGGTGGACACTAAAACAATCAATGGGATCTTCACCTGGAACAACAAGAGGGGAGGGGATTCACAAGTCACCTCTAAACTCGATAGATTTATTATTTCAAAGGACCTCTTTCTTTCAGGCCCTGCCATGTCAACTTCTATTCTTCCCTTTGGAGGTTCGGACCATTGGCCTATACAACTGGAAGCCACTTTCATGGGTACACCAAGAAACAAACCCTTTAGATTTGAAAATTCCTATCTCTCTCACCCTGAATTCACCATCAATATTAACAAATGGTGGAATTTGAAAATATCTTCAAAGCCAAAAGAGAGGCGGAGCAAAAACGCCAGGAGATCAACCTGATCAGCATCACAGATGGCTTCACCGAGGAGCGAAAAAGCTAGCTGACTCTCTATAGGAAGAATAGGAAGATTGGTGCATGCAAGAGGAAATTTTCTAGAGACAGAAATTGAGGGTGCAATGGATTAGAGAGGTAGAAAGAAACACAAATTTCTTTGATAAATCCACCATGGATCATGGGGTACACAATAGAATCACAAAGCTCAAAGATTCTCAAGGGATAGAACTTGTCTCTCACAAATACATGGAATCTGTCCTTGTTCAACACTTCCTCAGTATAGTAGAGGAGCCTCTGGTGGATAGATCTGGGTTCATCAACAATTTCACTCAGTACATCCCTTAGCTAGTTACCAGAGAGGACAACCACAATCTTAATAGGCCAGTGTCGGAAGAGGAGGTCAGTGAATTGATTAATGAAATGCAAAATGGAAAAGCTCCAAGCCCGGATGGGTTCAATGTAGACTTCTTCAAACCCTACTGGAAAATAGTCAAACAGGATATCCTCAAGAAGATCCAATGAGGTTCTGAAGGCTCTTAATGCTTCCTTCATAGCTTTGATCCCAAAACAGGAAAAAGACATTACTCTGGATGGCTTTAGACCCATAGCTTTATGTAATGTTGTGTACAAAATTATTTCCAAGGTGATCGCTAATAGACTCAAGCCCCTTTTACCAGATCTCATCTCAGAGGAGAAAATGGGCTATGTGGAAGGAAGACAAATCCTAAATAACATCATCCAAGCTCACGAGGTGGTACACTCTCTTAAAAACAACAAACACAGTGGTATGATCATTCAGCTAGACCTAGCGAAAGCTTACAACAAGCTAAGTTGGTCCTATATAAGGGCAGTTCTAAGAGCATATGGATTTGACAAAAACTAGATAAGATGGGTTATGGCACTAGTTACCACGATGAGTTTTTCCATCCTACTCAATGGCGCTCCTTCAAGAACCTTCACACCCTCTAGAGGTCTCAGACAAGGTGTAAAGAAACATTTACACGATTTTTTGGTTTCAAAGGGACCGGTTACCTTCCACGTATCTGGGCATACCACTTATAGATAAGCCTCTAAGAAAGGGAGTATGGGAGCTAATAATAAATAAACTTCAAGACAAGATTAGAGAATGGACATGCAGGTATTTAAATTTGGGGGGGCACCTTGTGCTCACACAGGCTGTCTTGCAGGCGATTCCCACTTTCATCTTCTCAGCTCTTCCTACTCCTAAAGGACTTCAGCAACAGATCAGGAGCATACAAAGGGATTTTCTATGGGGCGGAGGAGAAGAGAAAAGGAAATGGGCTCTAGTGGCTTAGGACAATATCTGCAAACCCAAGAGCCATGGTGGTTCGGGGCTTCATGACCCTGAAACCCTCAGCAGAGTTTCAGGAGCTAAACTCTGGTGGAGGTGGATAAAGGAATCAGAAAACCCCTGGGCCAAGCTTTGGAAACAAAAATATGACAAGAATTGGTAGGAGAATGATCACATTTGAATGTCAGGGCATATTAAGGTCTCCCACATTTGGAACCTTGCCTGGGAAAATAAAGGTATTCTTCAGTGGCATAGTTTCTGGGAGATCCGAGATGGGAACTTGGCTTGGTTTTGGGAGGATAATTAGCAACAGGAACCCAATGTGTATAAGGATGAATTAGAAGCTCTCAAGCATGATACCGATAACAAAGGTCTACTCATAGTAAATGACTTCTAGGACCAGGTAAGGAAGAATGGAAAATGGAGAATCTGGAAGGATGTAGGCCACAGTGAAGAGAGCCCTCTAAAGGCCCAGATAGACTCTCTTACTCAAGAACTGGAACATAAGAGGATTTTTGTATCCTCCTTGCCTGATCAACTAAGATGGGGAAGGAACACCAAAGGAAACTTCAACCTCAAAGAAGCTAAATAGGTAGTAAGAGGGTTTAACTACCAAAACCCTAATCAAGTATGGAAGAATCTTTGGCAAAGCCCCCACTGGATGAAAATAAATTTATTTATTTAGCTACTTTATCAAGGGAAAATTTTAACTTGGGAAAATATCCTAAGAAAAGGCTTCACTCGCCCATCCAAATGTTACTTATGTCGCTTAAAAGAGGAGACGATGAATCACCTTTTCAACCTCTGCCCTTTCACATTTACTGTGTGGGAATGGGTGGCCACAATCTTTAGGCACACTGAGAGGGATAGACTCAATATCTCCAACACTTTGAAGAATTGGAGGAAAAACTTCTTAGGGAATGAAATAACCAATAAAGCATGGATTCTAGTTCCAGGCTTTGTTATCTGGGATGTTTGGAAAGAACATAATAGTAGGACCTTCAAGAACAAAGAAAGCAAGCCCCAACACATAATTGATCAAATTTTAAGGGAGCTCAAAGACATAGTCAGAAGCTTGTTCTAGAAACTTTCGAAGGACCCTCCTCTGCCCCAAGATGCATGTATTCTACTGCATTTATGTCTCTAGTCTATAGGCCCATAGGGCATAATTAAGGGTGTGAGCCAAATAAACACAAGTATAAATATTTGGAAGCCTCCTCCACATGGTTTCATGAAAGTCAATATAGATAGAGCATCTAAGGGAAACCCAGGGTAAGCTAGTTTTCGGGGTGTTATTAGAGATGAATAGGGATGGATAAAGGAGATCTTTCATGGCCACTTGGGGAAGGACACTAATAATATGGCAGAACTCATGGCCTTAGAGCAATGCCTAGAAATCTTGGTGGACTCAAATTCACACAATGTCATCATCGAAGTAGATTTAGAACTAATTATTACAGCAGCCAAGAAAATGTGCAATGGTACGACATCAGATAAAGTGTCGAAACATTGGAGGCTATCATAGGTTTTTCTCCATATTTATACCCACCTGCAAACCTTAAAAACTGTAAAATTTGTCCATGTGAAAAGAAAAGCCAATATGTTAGCCGATCATCTCATGAACGAAGTAGTGATTAGTAAGGAAATGGACATTTGACACGTTTGGGAGCTAATACCCCTAGCCAAACTGTTAGAGGATTGTCTCTATCAGGCTGCCAAAGATAGGGATCAATCAATCGACAGGCTAGACCGATGAGGCTCATGAGACAGGAAGGAGTACATGGATGCTTAAATTGTTTGCTTGTTGATTGGCAGCAGTCCACATATTGTATTGGCATCAGTATTCCAATGGATTTGAGCAGATGGTCGAGGTCAGCGGAGGAAGACCAAGGATGCAGTGACATGGAGATTGATCTTGGACCGATAGATCTCGATTGAGTTAGATATATGGTGTTTGGGCGAGGGAGTTACCTAACGGTTAATGACAAGAAGTGGGTTGGAGAAACCCACAAGTGGATTTTAGGCGGAGGAAAGGCCGTAACTGGTAATTCCCTACTGGCTCTGATTCCAAACACAAAATGACACGTAATATCAAGATGAGAGAGGAAAACTACTTTCTGAGCCGATTTAGAGTGCACAAATTAACTGGATGAAATAGATGTGAGCTGTTAGATCTGCTGGAGCGAGATCGACGGTTGACAGACAAGGAGCAAGTTTCGAAGTTGGGTAGTGTTGTGACGGTGTAGAAGTGTCGATGCTTCTTTAGAAGGGCGGATTTCAAGATTTTTTAAACTTTGGTTTGAGTTACCGTTGGGTCTAGATTAGTAGAAATGGGTTGGGAAACCCACAAGTAGATTCTGGGAGGAGGAAAAGCCGTGAATGGTATTTCCCAATTGGTAAGTGGATTAGTGGAAGTTTATGAGAACTCTACGACTTTGGGAGGGGTCTGTTAGCTTCACGGAAGCTCTAAATTTGTTAGTGTATGATAGAGATCCCTTGAGAGTTTATCACTCCTTCCTGTTTAAAATTTTTTGGAAACCCGTGAGAATTGGTTTAATCTTGCCTTTTGATTTTCCTATTGATGGAATTCCCACAACAGGCTGGTTCTTGTTTGGGTCTTTGCACTTGAAAATAAGTGTAACATATGTAATGTACTTGTACATTTAATAGAAGGCTCCATTCTTACTTGACCAAAAAAAAAAATTAATAGATGTCGAGTAAGCGGGATGCTAGATTGAGCTTTGTGTAATTCTAAGAAGTGCACTCAAACACACATTCTACATATGTTTTGTAAAAATATTACTTGGCCTAATTTATGTTTTCTATTCCAATGGACTCTATGTAAACTATCTATGTGATTTCAACATGCCTCATTGATGGTTTGGGCATAATGATCTATTGTCAGGATGAGATCATAGAATCATGGAGTTCATTTTATTTAACGTGCAGAGGACCAATAATTAGATTTGGGTCTGGGCGAACATTAAGAAGAAAAAATTCATGAGATTACCCATGTTGAAAACATTACAAATAGGTTAAAGTTAGTTGGTGGGACACAATTGGTCAAGGATCGAGGTAGTTGGCCAAAATGAAAAAAAGAGGCAAGACATTGGGAGTGAAGTAAACCCGACTAAAATAATTAAATCAAACAAGTAAGGTGTGACCCACTAGTCATGAAGGTCATTGGTCGAGATTAATAGGTGGTTGGGTGAGACCATATAGGGTTAGGTTATCCAGGTCAGTGTAAGGCCTCAATGCAAGTTTCACTTTTCACATTTTTCTAATTGGGTTGATTGCCTAACTTCTCGCCTACCAACTATATTTGAAGAGAAACCTCTCCATGTGGATTTTTCATGGTGGTAGGGTCACCATGTAGGTTTCATGATGGGTGACATGTTGATGCCACCTGGAGATGATGATGTGGCAGAGTGTTTTGTCCAAAACTTTAAATGATCATATATTTTGATTTGTATATTAGATTAAGCTAAATCTTATATAGTCAGAAAGGTCTCATTGCGATGAATGAAATGGTGATATTTATTTTAAATTTTGAGAAAGTTGAGAAAGGTAAAAAAATTTAGAGCCCATTTTCATACATGGACATTGGACTTCAGGTAATCATAGTAACTCCCTCCTTCTACATCCTGTAGTAGCTACAACCACCCTCCAAATTTTTCCTCAGCCTCATTTTGGAGCTTCCCTACAAACCTTTTGCAACACCATGTCTTGCTTTGTCAAATACACAAGCTTTAGTGTTTTGGTTGGAAAAGGGCAGCCTGTCGATCACAGCTTGATGCATTCCCCTCACAAATTGTTCACCAGGACTTGGTCCAGCTACAGGCTAAGCAGATTCCCCGTGAAATTGTGCATTTATTGAGGGCACCCAGCCTTCCCTCCAAAAATTGTGCAATCCTGTCTAGCAGCCTACTGGGCTCCAGAATTGCGCAATTATACCAGTTAGCACTCCTAGTGAAAATTGCCTAATTTTCCCGAGCAGGGTTGCTCAACCCAAAATTTGTGCAAATATGGGTAGCAGTTAGCTGCTCTTCCCAGAAATTGCACAAACATCGTGGGAACCTAGCCCAACTCCCAGCCAAAAATGTATATTTTTCTCAATCAGTTGAGTAGCTTCATGCATGAGAAGTTCAGTTGACCAGTTTCACCCAGGACCAAGGAAACTTGACTTTCACGCATGGTTTGACTTTCCTAGAATACAAAAAGGCAACATGAAAAAGGCATCCCGTGATTTAGGGAGCTATTTTTAGCAGTTGGAGGTTACATGCAATGTTGTTTCAGAAACTTCCCTCCAAATGTTGCTTTTTCCTATATTTGTGGCATACGCGTCATGAGCCCAAACTTACTTATTTGATGCATTAGATCTCATTACTTCACATCTATCTTGGAGCTCTCACATTTCACATCACATATAGGACCCTTGAGACATCCGGCTCAGCTATTCAAGGGTAAGTGGCCTCAACTTGTCCTTTTCAACTTTTCTATCACTTTTGTGTATTTTCTTGTGCGAGTGTGGTTTTCTTGATTTATTTTAATTCTTGTTATCATTTACATGCATACTACCTTTTCTTCGCTCTGTTTCATTTTTCGTTGCTATCTCACTGTTGTTTTATGCATGAAACTGTTTTTCACGAATGTTTACCGATTCAGTGAATCGCTTCCCCCACATGCATGTCAATCTATTTTCTGAATATTTCATTCATGTTTGCATACATTGTCAATCACTTCTACATTCACTTAGTGTCACCATGCATTCATTGTCTTATTTTCTTTCAATTACCCATCGGCAAGTTGGGCCAACCTTGACTCGGACTCTACGTTCACTCAGACAACATTGTGCAATCTGGGGAAGGAAGCCTCTTCCTTCCTCTCCATAAATGTGTATTTATCCCCATCACTCTCCTCCAGGACTATTTTGCACATTTCTGAGGCACAATGACTACTGGCCTAGAAAATTGCGCAATGCAGTCCCTGAGACTATAATCACTCCTAGCTATAATTGCACATTGCACAATCCCAGCAACCAGAAGCTAGTATGGATTGTCGATTGCATATGTCAAGCAACCAGGCTTTCCTCCTAGACACCCCAGACTACCTTTTTCATTGTTCTGGTAGCCAGCCACCCAACATCCCAGAAGAAATTGTGCAATCTTTCCCATCAATTTCCTAGGTATGTGTTGTGTCATTCCCCGAATTTTCTTTGTTTTTCGCTGAAAGATTTATTTCCATGGATGTTTCTTGTCTCCAGATCTTTTAGGTGTTCAATTGTCTCAATGGCTTCCAAGAGAACAGGATTGTAGGAAACTGATGGAAATGCAACTGAAGAAATAGTTGAGCGAGTGTCCTATGGTATGCCAATTTATGAAGAAACAATGTTGTATCTAGATAAGGACATCAAACTGAAGTGGCAAGAGGTCAATCAAACATTTGTAGGAATTTTTTTGGAATACCTTGAAGACCGTCAGGTGTATGTGAGCATACACAAGTCCGGCTTATACCAAATTGCATGCAGATATCTCGCGTTCCCATGCGTGCACATGATACACTAGATCATCTCTCACAATAATCCCAAGACGATGACCTTCAACAGTGTCAGTTAGATGAAGCTTGTGACCTTTTGGGCATGAGATTATGATGATATGTATTAGATGTTAGAGCCCGTGATTGTCATGAAGACTCCATTCAACTTACCCAACAATAGTGCTAACTCCATAGACTTTCTGAAGAACTAGGTAAAGGAGCCAGATCGATTCAGGTTGACACCCAACTAGACTTGCAAGATGAGGATACTAAGGAGGTCATACCAATACTTGGTCATATTTTCATGTCGAATATATGGCCAAGCAATCATAGAAACCTTCCCACAGAGTTGGGTGATCGCGTTGGACCAACTAGCTAGAGAAGGAAAACCATGTAGGTGCTCTCGCATATTGGCTCATCAACTAAAGGAACAAGTAATGAAGGCTTGACAATCACCCAAAGGTATGCATGCAGATATTTACATGTCCACCTACATGTTAAATGTAGTATGTGCCTGATGGGAGTTCCCGTGCTTGGAGTGGGTATAGTCACTGGCAGAGACTCCTATGAACACATATTTCAAGTTGTTGTTCGAATTCAGCTTCAGAGAATTAATCACACGTCCATCCGATCATTTTATCACCATAATGTATAAGATGATATTCGAACAGGATCCACCCTGCATGTTAAAGGAAGCAATACAGCCATTGATAGGCATTGCAGATTGGTATGCCTAACCATCTGACACTTTCATGTGAATGTTTAGTGCGAAGAAGCCTCCACATGTTCTTCCAGATATTTCCTTAGACCTACTTATCATGCAAGAAGTAGCATATCACATCTCAGCAATATTGATAGTCAAACTGCATCGGAAGGAGAATGCACCTTGACTCACTCTTCTATTGCGGATTGGGTTATATGAGATCCAGAATATAAATAAATCAGATCTCAAAATAGAACATATGAAGAAGTACTCACTCGACCTCCGAAGTTACCATCTATACGATCCACATTGCATTGTGAAGGATCACTTCATGAGAGTTCAGTTCAAGTGGATCCACAAGGCATTTCATTAGGTTGAGGAGGACCCATGGAGATATTGCTATAATTTTTGCAGACCCAATGAATAGGTCAGCTTTGCTATGGAGTGGTTAGTGAAGCAGCATGAAGTGTCATGATGGAGAGCACCAGCAATAGCAGTAGTGGAAGTAGAGGCAAGCATATGAATGTGTGAAAATGGAAGAGGAACATTTTTTGATCATGGAGGAGGAGAAAAGCTACAAGTTTCAAGCAGATCCACTTGTAGAACAAGTAGCTATGCCTATAGAGTTAAAGAGGTACGAGCACAACAAGCGAATCGCATGAAGGAAGAGGGATAAGAAGAGAATGGAAGAGGCAGAGAAGGAATTGCATGAGCTGAGGGAGGAATTCTGAGAGGAACAAGAGCTACACAAATAAGACAAGGAAGCATAGCAACAACAAATATAGGAGGGGGCACAGCATGTGCAAACAGATGAAGAAGCACCCCTACAAATAGTTGATTCATCTTAATGGTTGGCATTAGATGAACAAGATGAACCATCCTAGGAGCAAGACTTTGCTCATGATATAGAATAAGCACTCCAATAGTTGGATGCAGACATGGAGTGGCAGGAGTTGGAATAGGACACCGACCTCATGCCTCACCATAAAGAGGTTGACTCACCCACTTCAAGGCATCCAGATGATGAGAAAGTCTCGAATGACCAAGGAGGCATTGAGATCCTTGGTGATCAACCAGAAGAAGAGATGCAAAACATATCATTCGATGAATCCCAACATAGAGTTATTCAGTCTCACAGAGTGTCAACTCTGGAGGATCATGCATCTCCTACACAAGTTGAGGAATGAGTAATCATGACTAATGTGCACAAACGTCTAGTTGCCTTGGCCGATTCAACTAGAGTGTATGCCAAAGCCACTAGCTCAAGGGTTCACTTTCTAATAGCTAAGAATGAGTGAATGGTGAAATAAATACAAGCAGCCAAGTGAGGAGGAGACTTGGTGTCAATGTTCATGTGAGCTGAATTGAGGAAGGCTATACTAGATGTAGTATTGTCCCTTGATACAGTTATGTGAGAATTGTACTCCAATTTCGGTGCCATGCACAAGGCCGTCATCCATCTCAATGGATGGAAGTAGTGAACTGCTAGGAGAGCACATACCTTGATGAATGTGCATGTTGCTATTGATGACATGTAAACATGGAGGATGAAGTACAAGGGATCCTCGTTTCACATACCTAATATGATGAGGGCTAATGCGGTCAAGCTGAAAGCATGTATCAAGAGTCAAATCCAGAACTATGATGACCTCCTGCAGCTTATCACTATCATTCAAGCTTCCCATGCATGAGTATTCAAGAGTATGGATGTTATGGTACGCACATAGACGATCCCATCACTTGGGACTCTCACCAAGGTGAAGAGAAAGAAACAAATCTGACTATTGGTTGACTCGTACTTCAACGAGTTGATGCGCATTGCCACCAACCCAGACATGCCCATCAGTGGAGATATCATGCACAAGTATGTTGCTAGTCTAGCCACATTGAAGACAATCATGCACATGCTTTCAGACAAGTTGGATAGAGGGGCCCTAGCATTGTACCTGGATGTTATGGAGGCAAGGGTTAGGTTTCAAACAGATGTCACCGCAAAACACATGAACACCATAAAGGACTACAGATCTTGGCATCAATATGTTACTGTTGATCAGCATGAGGATGTTGAGGAGTTTGACTTTCATGGTTGTCTAAGTCAGAGTGATGTCTAGCATGGCTTGCTCAAGCCATTTTTTTCACATGGGTACATGTGCATTGTAATGTTAAGTCATGTCAAGTGTAATTCAAATGTCAGTAGTGGATGTAACAATCATCGTTTAGGTGAAGATTCATGACGGTAGTTGAATGGTCACAAAGGGGAATGTCAAGGGTCACCCCACCCTTTGCTATAAGTACTTCCTCATAATTCATTGTATAGGCTTTAGGTCAACCAAGCTTCAGATAAGACTATCTTGGGGAAATCTTGGATAGTATTGTAACACACCTTGGTATCTCCACTGCACGAAGCTAGTACATCTCTTTGGAGGAGCAAGCGGACGTGGCTGCAACGTTCAAGTATTGGGGCTAGTGGGTGTACATGGATGTATTGTATGATTGGAATTTACACTTCTTTATATAATAAGAGCCAGCACGTTTCATGCATATGTTGTATTGTATACAACCTATCTTGCTTACTCTAAATGGCATATGTATTTTCTCTCTTACACACAAATGTATGGACTGTTTTGTATGAGCATCTATGAATCTTTCTAAAATGTGTCGATCGGTTTAACCATCACTTTGCATTTCCAGCGTACTTTCTTTCCAACTTGTGATGCATCTTCATTCGTGTGTTCCCTTCCCATCTGAGTATTGTATAGGTTTCCAAGGGGTGCACTCATCTCAACACACATGTGTTAGAACCTCTCATGCACCTTCCTTGACTCACCGCAACAGTGACACCCTTGCTACTAATATAGTTATCTTACTTGCCTCTATGCGAAATCAAGGTGAAGGCATTTCTATACGACCCACTGCTGGGAATCCTACACAAACAGTCTAAGATCTAATTGGGACTTCTTACCTAGGAGATCCCCTTGACATGTTGGTGGGTCCAGCATTGTTAACATTTTTGGCACTAAAAGGAGGGTTTGATGACAAGATGTACCCTCTCATCCCGTTTTTAACCTTTGGACACATTTCATGGAGTCCTGCACTCTTCTCCCTCCGCATTGTTTTTCTAATCATGAAGATGTCTCTATCAAGAGGGAGTTTTTTGATCTCTTGTCCACTTACACATATGATGATGAAGGCGAAGTGGCTTGGCCTAAGAACTTACATGCATTTCTTTCCAATGCTTCATGAGGAAGACGGGTGATTTGACAAATAGACTAGCTTGCTGCTTGCACACACACTTCGCGAATCTCCACGTCGATGGTCGCTCAGCCTACCGGCCTATAGCGTGCACTCACTTGAGAGCTTTTGTTATCTTATTGAAGACACTTTCTATCATTTTGATCTAGAATATCTTGACCAAAAATTTCTACAACAACGAAAGGCTCCACATGAATCGGTTATTTATTTTTTGCAGCACTTCCATGACTTCCAGTTCCAAGCTCCGAGGAGTTAGATGAAATTTTCCTATCCTTCGGAAAGGTTCGAATATTGCCTTAATAAATCCACTCATCCCAAGAAGAAGCTTGAGGAAAAGCCTTTCTCAACATTCTTCACCGATGGAGATGCACAATATCATGTGGATGCGGTCACTGTTTCGATTGACTCCCCGCCTTCCCCTCATTCAATAGCTCCACACAGTTGGTCAACTTTCACAACCTCCCAACATCACCTCACTCAATTTTCGCATAGATTTGGTTGTGAGACCTTCAAGTTCCCATATGCATTTTTTTCTACGACCTCTATATTCACACTCGGCTGTTCCTCTGGATGATACTGTCTTGTGTTCATCCATTCCAGACTCTTGACTTGTTGTGAAAGAGGAACAACCCATTAACAGAGTTGGTGTTGCACAACCAACATGCGCTATCATTCATGAAGAGTATGAGTGGGAGCCTGAGCATCAACACTCAGCGAAGGATGACTCCCTTCCATCCAAGCCCTCTCTGTTCTTTCCTAACATCTTTGGTGAACCTTCTGTCTATGATTTCACATGTGTGTCTTCATCCACGGATGCACCATTATAGATCACTCGCATGACTCATCGTATGTTGGTCCATCATTCGACAATGGAGAGGATAATTTATTCATTGAAAATCCACTGGATATTTCATCTGTCTTTTCTGGAAATAGAGAGGACGAGTTTGTTCACTTTTCATCTACCCCGTGGTTTGATTCATATGATCATGAGGATGCTGATGAAATCATTGATTTTTCAGATCGTGGCGATCCTGATCCATTTGCTTCCATATTTGGTCACGATCATGACTCTATTGTAGTTGATATTTCAAAGCCATCGGTTTATGATGATCTATCTAATGATGAATTTGAAACAACCAAGAGTGTCGAGGCACTTCAGCCCAAACTCATGGTTATGCCAGGCCCTTGCTTTCTAAGGGTTAGTCTCACTTCCAATCATGAAATTGTCCAATCACCCAAGGCTCCTCATCACTCACTTGTATGCATTGAAGATCCATCTCACACACAGATCATACTTCCTCCACTCGAACTACATGATCCCATCACTCATGCATTGGAGGAATCTTACATTGCAAGCACTCGTTCAGGACACAGGTTATCTCAGTTTCTTTCATTTGCTTTCATGTCATAGTGAAGAGTGTGCTTATGCTTCAAAGTTGTACGTAGTGTCACACAACACTCTGATAAGTCCATAGACTACTTGTCATACACTTGCACTCAATTATGTCCTGTGGGCACTGTCCAACATGAAGTCTGGTTTTCTTCATTCCTATATCTTTCTTATTTTGCTAGTTCACACAACTAGGTTTCTCGTGGACCAAGCCTTCACTACTATGGGTCAACCAATGTGCTAGTGGCTACATTGGAAATATCACTTCACGTGATCAAGCCCATGCAACATTATTTTAGGAGTAGGAGTAGTGGTTTCTTTCAATTGTTTGCTTGCATGATTGTTTTCTTACTCGCTTTGTTTGTTTGTTTGTATGCATGATTGTTTGCTTACTTTCTTTGATTTCACTTTTGCTTTTGCTCTTGTTTTGCTTTGTTGTTTGTTAGTTCACTTGTTTCGTTAATAGGATAGTTTCACATGAAATCATGTATGACGCTTGAAACGCGCTAGGTGAAGTACAACAGGGCTTGTACAACTATCACTACTTGGTTATCTATTATATTCCCTCTATATGAAGTACTTGTTACTTTTAGTCCATGATATGTTGAAGGAAAATATATATTGTTCGAAGTGAACCTTGGTGAAAATGCAACACTTGTGTGCTAACTAGTGTCACCTTCTCTAGTCGGTTTTTTTTGGGTTAACCCTTGTCAAACCAGTCAAGTAAAGTAAGGTGAGGGGGGAAACCTTAACAGGCACATCAGAGATACATAAACTACTTCTCTTCTAGAACAACCTCTTCTGCTCTCAATAAGTCAGGATCCCTCTTCCACCTCTGAAATGAATAAGTCCTATGCAGAGTTAAAAAAAATGAAAAATTCAAAAATGAAAATTCAAAAATTTCAAATTTTCAAAATGAAAAAGTAGAAAGAAGAGAAAGGCTTCCTCCACAAGGAGGTAGTGCAAATAACTTTGTCAGGGTACTAACTAGGCTCACTGGTAGCAAAGACATGCTTTTGTTCCTATGTGACTCCATTGGGGTACTATCGAGGCCTGCTGATAGCGGAGCAAGACCAAGAGCTTGGCAAATGCTACCTCTCACAATCAAGCTAGTGTGAAGCTAAGATGAGTTGATAGTTGAACAATACTTCCGGAGGTTTTAGAATTGCTTTTCATGAACAAGGTCCATTCAGAAAGTTGGAGTTCTACCACTGTGTCGCCAAATGTTGTAGTGGCTACAACCACCCTCCAAAATTTTCTGTAGCCACGCTTTCGAGCCTCCCTACCAACCTTTCACAACACCTTGTCTTGCTTTGTCAAGTACAAAAGCTTCAGTGTTTTGCTTTCACAAAGGCAGCTTGTCGATCACAACTTCATGCATTCCCCTCACAAACTGTTCACCCAAACTTGGTCCAGCTGTAAGGTCAGAAGCTTCCCTAAGCAATTGTGTAGTTTTGGAAGACAACCAACCTTCCCTCTAGAAATTGTGCAGTCCTGTCTCGCAGCCTATTGGGCTCCAAAATTGTGCAATTATGCCAGTCATAACTCCTAGTGAAAACTGCGCAATTTTCCCCAGCAGGACTGCTTAGCCCAGAACTTGTGCAAATCTAGGGAGAAGTAAACTGCTCTACTCAAAAAAAATTCAAACCTCCTAGGAAGCCAGCCCAACTCCCAGCCAAAAATGCACATTTTTCTTAAGAAGTTGAGCAGCTTCATGCATGAGCAATTTGGTTGACCAGTTCCACACGGGACCAAGGAAACTTGACTTGCATGCTTGGCTTTCCTTTTCCAGGAATAGAAAGGAAACATGCAAAAGGAATCCCATGATTTAGGGAGCTATTTTTAGTAACTGGAGGTTACATGCAAAGTTGTTTTAGAAACCTCCCTCAAAGTGTCGTTTTTTCCTAGATTTTTGGCATGCGTGTCAAGAGACCAAACTTATTTATTCGATGAATAAGATCTCATTCTTTCACATCGATCTTGGAGGTCTAACATCCTGTAACACATCCAGGACTCTTCCAAACATCTAGCTCAACTATTCATGGGTAGGTGACCTCAACTTGTCCTTTTAAGCATTTTTGTCACCTGTTGTGTATTCACTTGTGTGATTGATGTTTGCGTGATTTCTTTGAATGATTGTTGTTTTTTACATGCATACTAGCTTGCCCTAGGTTTGTTATATTTTTTTTGCTATCACACTATTTTCGCATGCATGAAACTATTTTGCATGAACATTGGTAGATTCATTGAATTTCTTCACCCACATGCATGTTCATATATTTGCTTAATATTTCATTCATGTTTGCATGCACTCTCAATCACTTCTACTTTCACTTAGTGCCACCATACATTCACTATCTTATTTTCTTTCATTTTCCTATCAGTGAGTCAGGCCAACCTTGGCCCAGACTCTACCTTCACTGAGACAACATTGTGAAATCTAGGGAAGGAATCCTCTACCTACCTATCCAGAAATGCACATTTCTTCCTAGCACTTTCCTCTAGGACTTTTTTACGCATTTTTGAGGGAGACTGACTACTGTCCTAGAAAATTGTGTAATGCAGTCCCTGAGCCTGCAATCACTCCCAATAGGAATTGCACATTGCACAATCCCAACAGCCATCAACTAGTCTAGATTACATATTAAGAAACTCTAATAGCTATTCTTCTCTCCCAGATAGCCCAGACTACCTTCTACACAGTTCTAGTAGCGAGCTACCCAACCTCCCAGAATAAATTGCGCAATCTTACCCATAAATTTCTGAGGTATGTGTTGTGTCATTCCCTGACTTTGCTTTGATTTTCGCTGACACATTTGTTGCCATGCATTTTTCTTGTCTCCAGATGTTTCAGGTGTTCTTCCATCTCAATGGGTTCCAAGAAAACATGATCATAGGAAACTGATGGAAATGCAGCTAGAGAAGTAGTTGAGCGAGTGTCCTCTGGTATGCCAATCTATGAAGATACAAAGTTGTATCTAGACAAGGACATCAAACTGAAGTGGTATGAGGTCAATGAAACATTTGCAGGTAGTTTTGGGGAAGACCATGAAGTCTGTCAGGTATATGTGAATGTTCCCAAGTCTGGATTGTACTGGATCGCATGAATATATGCTACGTTCCAAAGCACAGACATGATACATTGGATCATCTCTCACACTGATCCCAAGAAGATGAACTTGAGCAGTGTCAGTGGGACGAAGCTTGCGACCTTTTGGGCACAATATTTTGATGAGATTTATGAGATTTCATAGCATATGACTATCATGGAGACTCCATTAAGCTTACCCAACAGCAGTGCTAACTCCAGAGGAATTACGAAGAACTGGGTAAAGGAGCTAGCTTGATTCAAGTTGACACCCAACTAGATCTATAAGATGAAGATACTGAGGAAGGTGTACCAATACTTGGTCATATTTTATTGTTAATTCTATGGACAAGCAAGAACAAAAACCTTCACACAGAGTCGGGTAATTGCGTTGGACTGATTGGATAGAGAAGGAAACCATGTAGCTGGTCTAAAATATTGGATCATCAACTGAAGGAACAAGTAATGAAGGCTCGACAATCACTCGGAGGTATGCATGCAAGGACTTCCATGTTCACCTACATCTTAGATGTAATCTGTGCCCTATAGGAGTTCCCAGGTTTGGAGTGGGCATGGTCACCAACAGAGACTGTTGTGAACACATATTTCAAGTTGCTGTCTGAATGAAGCTTCAGAGGCATAATCACATGGTTGTCCGATCATTTTGTCACCCTAGTGTATAAGATGATATTCAAACAAGATCCACCCTTCATGTCAAAGGAAGAAATGGAGGCATTAATAGGCATTGCAGATTGGTATGCCTCACCGTCTGACACTTTCATCTAGCCCTTTGATAGGCATTGCATATTGATAAGCCTATGCATGTTCTTCTCACGTTTTCCTTGGACATACTTGTCATGCAGAAAGTAGCATATCACATCTCGGCAGGATTAACAACTAGATTGCATCGAAAGAAGAAGGCACCTTGGCCCGCTCTTCCGTTATGGATTAGGCTATACGATATTCGAATTATAAAGCAAGTGGATATCGAAGTAGAACAGATGAAAAATTACCCACTCGACCTCCAAAGCTACAATCCGCATGACCTAGATTTCATTATGAAGGGTAATTACACAATAGTTCAGTTCAACTGGATCCATGGGCCATTTCATTGGGCCGACGAGGACCCATGGAGATATTGCTACAGTTTCTCCAGACACAATGAATAGGTCAGACGTTTTGTGGAGTGGTTAGTGAAACAATATGAAGCAGCATCATGGAGAGCACCAACAGTAGTAGCAGTAGCATCAATGGCAACAGAGGAAAGCATACCAATGCGTGACAAAGGGAAGAGGAATATTGTTAATCACATGGAGGAGGAACAAAGATGTAAGTTTCAAGCAAAACCACTTGTAGAACAAAAAGCTATGGCTATAGAGGTAAAGAGGCACTAGGGTGATAAGAAAATTGTGTGAAGGAAGAGGGACAAGAAGAGAATGGAAGAGGCAGTGAAGGAGTTGCATGAGATGAGGGAGTAACTCTGAAAGGAATAAGAGTTGTGCAAACAGGAGAGGGAAGCGCAGTAGCAGAAAATACAGTAGGGGACATAACATGTGGAAATAGACAAAGTAGAACTCATACAAGTAGTTAATTCATCTGAATAGCTAGCATCAGGTAAATATGGTGAACCATAACAAGACCGAGCCTTTTCTCATGAGATTGAACAAGCACGCCAACAGTTGGATGTAGACATGGGGCAGTAGGAGTTGGAACAAGACACTGACCTCATGCCTCACAACAAATAGGTGGACTCACCCACTTCAGTGCATCTAGATGATGAGCAAGTCTTGAATGACCAAGGATGCACTGAGATCCTTAGTGATCAGCTAGAAGAAGAGATGCACAACATCTCGTTCGACGAATCCCAACATAGAGTTGTGTAGTTTCGTAGAGTGTCAACTCCAAAGGATCATGCATATCTTGCACAAGTTGAGGAACGAGTGATCATGACTAATGTACGCAAACATCTAGCTACCTTGGCTAATGCAACTGGAGTGCATGCCCCCGAAGCCACTAGCTCAAGTGTTCGATTTCTGATAGCTAACGATGAGTGAATAACGAAAGAACTATAGGCATCCAAGCAAGGAGGAGACTTGGAGACAATGTTCGCCCGAGCTAAACTAAATAAGGAAATACTAAATGAAATATTGCCCTTTGGTACAATTATGCGATCATTGTACTCCAAGATTGGCGTGCACAAGGCAATCGTCCATCTCAATGAATGGCAACAACGATGTGCTAGGAGAGCACATATCTTGATGAACATGCATGCTGTTATTGATGACATGTAGACATGGACGATGAAGTACAAGCGAGCCCTGCTTCACTTTCCTAAGATGATTAGGGCCAATGCAGTCGAGATGAAAGCACGTATTTAGAGTTAGATCTAGAACTATGATGACCTCTTGCAGCTCATCACTAGCATACAAGCTTCCCACGCACGAGTAATCAAGAGTATGCATTTTTTGGTAGTCACTCATGTGATCCCATCACTTGGGACTCTCACCTAGGTGAAGAAAAAAAACACGTCTGACTAGAGCTTGACTCATACTTCAACGAGTTGATGTGCACTGCCACCATTCCAAACTTGCCTATCAGTGCAGACATCATGCACAAGTATGTTGCTGGTCTGGCCATATTGAAGACAATGACACACATGCTTTCAAAAAAGTTGGACAGAGGATCCCGAGCAATGTACCCAGATGCTATGGATGCAAGGGTCAAGTTTTAGACGTATGTCACCGTGGAACACATGGATACCATCAAGGACTACAGATCTTGGCATCAACATGATACTGTTTATCAGCATGAGGATGTTGTGGATTTGGACTTCCATGGTTGTCTAAGTCAGAGTGATGTCTAGGATGGATTGTTCAATCCATTGTGTTCACATGGGTACATGTTCATTATAATATTAAGTCATCTCAAGTTTAAGTCTAGTGTCAATAGTGGATGTAACACTCATAGAGTAGGTGAAGAGTAATGAGGGTAGTTGAACGGTCACAAAGGGCAATGTCAAGGGTCACCCCACCCTTTACTATAAATAGTCGCTCATAACTCATTGTATATTCTTTTGGTTAGCCAAGCTTCTGATAAGACTATCTTAGAGAGAGTTTGGACAATATTGTAATGCGCCTTGGCATCGCCATTGCACAGAGCTAGTACATCTCTTTGGAGGAGTAGGTGGATGTGGCTGCAACGTTCCACTATTGGGGCTAGCGGGTGTACATGGATGTATTGTATGATTGGACCTTACCCTTCTTCATATAATAAGAGCCAACACATTTCATGCATATGTTGTATTGTATTCCAGCTGTCTTGTTTACTCTAAATGGCATATGTATTTTCTTTCTTACGCACGCATGTATGGACTGTTCTATATGAACATGTATGAATCTTTTTGAAATGTGTTGACTAGTTTAACCATCACTTTGGATTTCTAGCTAACTTGCTTTCTAGCTTATGTTGCATCTTCGCTCGTGTGTTCCCTTCCCATCTGAGTGCTATTAAAGGTTTCCAAGGCACGCACTCATCTCAACCCACATGTGTTAGAACCTCTCATGCACCTTCCTTGACTCACCGCAACAATCATACCATTGCTACTAACAGAGTTATCTTACTTTCCTCTGTACAAAATCATGGTCAAGGCATTGCTATACGACCCATTGCTGGGACTCCTACACTAAACGGTCTGAGGTCTAATTGGGACATCTTACCGTGGAGATCCCCTTGACATGTTAGTGGGTCCAACATCATCATCAGATCCTTAGTTAGGGCTATGGATACTAGTATGTATTTTACAAAGTAGTATGAGAGCAAAGGTTAAACATTGAATTTTTGGACATTAGATGAGCCTTTCATAATTTTAACATGTGTTAGAATTTCGTCATCGAACATATTGATGATGTGTGGTGCTGATGAGATTGATTTTTTTATGTGCACATAACATGGTACTAATTATTGGATGTTCTAGAAAGACGTACAATAGAAAAATATCAAAATAAACTAAGGTCATTATTTATATTTTGCAATTATGGATATTTAATCTAACGATTACATGTGTGTATGACAACACATATGAAGACACTAAGAGAAAAAAAAAACAAATGAGGAAAATAATGGTGCACTAAAACATTGACCAACCACAACATGAATATTAAGAAGAAATATTAGTCTAGTAGAGAAGAGAGATAAATTTTCCCAACTTAATCAACACATTGAAGAGTCTAAGGGTTGAAATAAGGAGTTAGAAGGTTGACAAAAAGAGGCTTGCTAGGGATAATGAAAATCTTGTTAGAGCATAGGAGAGAGAAGAAGAAGTGATTTAAATCATATTGTAGAGCCTTTCAAACATACAAATACAAAGGAAATAGGAGTTGGGAACTAGTAACAGGGACAAATATATTCCTTTATAATAAGAAGAAATAATGGATGTGGCAGATGGGACAAGATCCAAAAAAAAATAATTCTACATGGAGATACTCATAGAAGAAACTATCATCATCATAATCATGGTAGAAGGAGGGAAAACAAATATGTACCAGAAGAATTTAATAAAGTTGAGACTCATACATTTGATGGTGAGGTAAAGGAAGCAGAAGGTGTTGAAGCATGGCTGTTGAGAATAAAAAGGTTATTCATAGTGAATAACTACTCTGGGGATATGAAAGTAAATGTGGATATATTAATCCTAAAAGGGAAATATGATATTGGGTGGGAGGATCTAAAGAATATAAGAGGAATAAGAGAAGAGGAGCTATCAAGAATAAAAATTGAGGAACACTTGAGGGACGAATACCCATCCAAAAGATATTTTGACAATAAGGAAAAGGATTTCTACGAGCTCAAAATGGGGCAAATTTTTAATGAATAATATGTTACTAAATTCCTAGAGTTGCTTCGCTATGTGCCCTACCTCAAGGAAGAAAATGAAAAAGTATAAATATTTATTAGTGGGATGCGACAGTCCTTCAAGGACATGTTCAAATTTGATGGGTCACGGACCTTAGAAGATGTAGTTAAAAAGATAGAGAAATACTATGAATAATATACGTGTAGGTTAGAGCTTAAGGCCAATTTGAATGCTTAAGGTAGTTCCATAATTGGAGGAAAAAGACAAGGAAATTTGAAACAACAACTAGGGAAGAAGGAAAGAAGTTTCACAACCGAAATATCTAAAACTTAGTATAATTTCATTACAACTTATGAAGGAAAACCTACTTAAGATAAAGAAGAGGAAGGATCTTGGAGGAAGCCTAAATTATGTTGGGAAGGTGAGGAAAACCATTTACATAGAGGTTACCCCCAAATACAGAGAAATGAACTGAGACTGCACATTGTGCAAGAAACATAAATTGTGGAGGACATAACTTGAAACATGTACCTGGAACCCACTCAACCATGGAAAATAGAAAAGTTGATCCCTTGGCATCAATGGATAATATGGTTTATTAGGTTGTGCGACATACTGACTTTGTTACTATTTGAAGTAATGTAATTAAAACGTGAATGAAATGTATAGAGACTGAATGAAATTATGTAAAAGGCTTGGGTTGAGAATGTACTCGCAAATCATTGAGAAACATAAGGAACCATGGGGATGGGGTTTTTATGATTATTTCATTCTTATGAATCTTTTGTTTCCATTTTTTTTATGCATGGTTTGTTAATCAACTATTGATTATGCATGGCCATGCTGCCTCATTATGGTTTTGTATCATTTTCATGAGTTGTTATGGATTTTCTTTAATTTTCTTATTTTTCCTTCTATGTTTTGGTCTTTCAAAGCTTGCTAGGTATGAAGGTAAGTTAATGGATCTATGGTGAAGATATGAGTGGAGGCCAATGCGTAAGGTACACTCCAATGCAACTTGGTGTATGTGTAAAGGGAAGTTGAGCAAACAAAAGGAGCAATATGATAACCAAGTGGCATGGTTGAGTCCATATGAACAAATGGAAAATTGCAAAACAATTATGGGAATGGCATAAAAAAGGAGTTTTGCTAAAATTTAAAATTGTGTGACCATTATGTAGTGAGGAAGTAGAGATGTTGTTGGTATGACAGAATTCTAGTTGGGAATCATCATAGTATTTAGATAATGAAATTTATCCTTAAATATTATGATTATGGCAAGAACAATAGGAGTCGCAATTTACATGTTTATGTAATCTTGTAATGTTACTCATTGTGTTATTGGCAGGAGAGAAACCCATTAGCATATTGGAATGAAGGGTGGTTGAATGAAATCACAAGTAATGGTGCTCCTAAGAGTTACAGGGGCACGAATAAAGATAAATTAATGTAGGTTGAAAATCATCTGTGTGTGAACAACAAGAGCAAGGAATGCATAATTTGATGAATTGCTGTTCTCAACGTTATGCATGACTTCCATGGATACATGAGGTTCTATCAACCTTGATCTTATGACATAAGTAAATATATGATTAGTTCATGAACCTATTGATGTACCAATATAGTGTGAAATACCATTATCATTGACATATCATTATCAGGGTTCATCCTTATGAAAAAATGATCGATCATGTTTCTAAGTGATATTGCATAGATTAGACTCATGAAGGGATTGATTCATGAGGGTATGTTTTAATTTCATTGTAATTACCTCTAAAATGAATCTCATGAGAAATTGTATGATGTAATGCAAGACATTGGACTACCCAATTCGAGTGAATGAATATGACTTAAAAGAGGAAGAACAATAAGTTGAAGATATCAGAGTGCGCACAAAAAGCACTAAGACTGTGAAAGAGGAACTTAAAGATGATCAACTTAATGGGTATATATCCAATGAGTTGTTGAGAAAGAAAATATGTATGTGAGAATTGAATGTAAATGAGCTATAAATATAAAGCTCATTGTCATTTATGCTTGGGTTAAGCATGTTTTCCTTTATGTTTTTGAATCAGAACACCAAGGATAGTGTTCCTCTAAGGGGGTACGTTTGTGACATCCCCTACAAGTTAATTCCCATTGTAAACTTTGAAAATAATTCCTTGTAATTATGTAACCGTAGATTAAAATGGTTGAGAGAAAGGGACATGCATTTCATTGCTTGTTGAGGGGTATTTCTTGAAGAATTAATTACTTTAAATAGCATTCATGGGTTTTCCAAGTGGTTTTAAAAGAGTTGAATGTGCAATAAATTAACTAAAAAATAAAGGATAGGCCGATGTGTCTTTTGGGCATAAATGCAAGCAAGAAAGGACAATAAATTGAAGAAAAGGATGGCATGCATTGTTTAAGAAGGATGGTTATGTGGATCCTTGAGAAAGATCAATTGCTAGCCTATAAAAGTGTGAATGTAGGAGGGGATATTATTCATTCATGATTTAGGATTAACTAAATTATTATAGGGAACAAGGAAAAAAAAAGGGACGCTGAGAGGCTCTTCATGATGAAGCCTATTGTTTGAGAGGGAAAAGAAGGATATGGGAACTGAGAGAATTCTGGGAGAAGACAAGATATGATGATAACATAGTTGAGAAACCCATGAATCTTTTTGGATGAGAATCATAGAGAAGCACTGATGATATCATAAATGAGAAACCCATATTAAAACTTCTTGATGCATGTGAGAGTCTTTCAGTATCCTAGGTGCTTGGAATATGGCTTAACATCAAACTATGTAATTA
Source organism: Pinus taeda (assembly GCA_000404065.3). Classification (NCBI taxonomy): domain Eukaryota; kingdom Viridiplantae; phylum Streptophyta; class Pinopsida; order Pinales; family Pinaceae; genus Pinus; species Pinus taeda. The sequence continues at coordinate 14,510 of APFE031746078.1, read as the reverse complement.
TGAGCCTCTTCAAATCATCAATATTTGGTACATATATTCTACCCATGAATCTAATTATACCCTCATTTGTGAGATGATATTCCTCATACTCTCCATCTTAATATATATTTTCCTTCACTTATTGATATTTAGCGTCATGTTTCCCTCCACTTTTGACCCTTTCTACTAGATATAACCCCTAAGAGCTCATGGATACCAAGTGATTCAATTGAGGCCTTCTACGAAGTGCATTGAAAACCATATTCTCTTTTCCTTTGATGCACTTGATCTCAATGTGAAACTCACTAAGTTTGGTTTGCCACTTAGCTTGTCTTGTGTTCAACTTAGGTTGACCAAACAAATACTGAAGTCTATAGTGATCTATAATGAGTGTGAATCTCCTACTAAGGAGGTAATTCTTCCACATTTTTAGTGCATGGATGATGGAAGCTAACTCCAAATCATCAGTCACATTGTTTGCCTCATGCTCATTTAATTTTTGTGACTCATAGCAAATTACATGTCCTTCCTACATTAAGACTCCAACAAGCCCTTCTGTACAAGCATCTGTACAACAATCCTTGACACTGGTGCCTTAGTGAGCAGCTAATTCAACTGCTTGAAGCTTATTGCACATTTAGTTGTCCACTCAAATTTCTTCCCCTTCCTTTACAAGGATGTAATAGGGTGGCCTATCCTGGACAAGCTTATGATGAACCTTATATAGTATCCTACCTATCCCATTAATGATATAACCTCATTGAAATGTTTGGGTTTTCCCACTCCATTATATACTTGATCATTTTTAGATCAAATAATATCCCCTCATACGAGACAATGCACCCCAAATAAGGTATCTATGACTAGAAGAAATCACACTTTCTGAGCTTTGCATAAATCTTTTGTTCCTTTTGCATAAATCACTAGTATGTCATCAATGAATTCCATCAAAACATTATCCAAATAATATTACAGCCCACCATTCATTGGATGCATGAATGTGGAAAGGGCATTAGTAAGCCTGAAGGGTACAACCAAAAACTCACAGTGCCTACATCTTGTCTAGATAGAAGTTTTATGGATATATTCTTCTTTGATGCACACCTCATTATACCCAAGCCTCAAATCCATCTTGGAGAACATTGATGCTCCCCTTAGTTGATCAAATAAGTCACCAATTTGTGGAAATAGATACCAATTTTTGATGGTCACTTTATTTAATTTCCTGTAGTCAATACCGATTCGAAGTATCCCATCATTTTTCTTCACATACAACATTGGAGCTTCCCATGGTGATACACTTGGCCGTATGTAACCTTTATCAAGCATATCCTTCAGCTATAGTTTTAACTCAACTAGCTCAGGCATACTCATATGATATGGTGCCTTGGATGATGGTTCTACTCTAGGCACCAATTAAATAGATAAGCTAACTTCCCCATGAGGAGTTAACCCCATAATATCTTAAGGAAAAATATCCTTATACTACTACAACATTGGATACTAGTTCAACACCTCAGTTTCTTCTTGCCCAATATTGTCATTAGCTTCCTTGTTGTTGGCAATTTGCACGAAAAATAATTTACAACCCTTCTGGCAATTGCATTTGGCTTGTATTGTTGTAATCAACCTCACTGAAATTGACTTTCGCTTTCCATGCAAGATTTTTCTATCTCTAGCCTCATCCATGCATTCCATTACTTTTTCAAAAATTTCCTTTTCCTTTCTGTCATAATATTTGTCTGAAAATATTCATCTCTGAAAAGATTTTCAAATTCACTCCATATTAACATCTCCTTAGTTATGCCTCGAACATTATTCAATTATTCCTATCAAATATTCACTTTTCCTTTCAACCTATAGGTGGATATCTTGGTTTTCATATTCTCCAAATAATTATGAATCTTAAAGATTTTCCTCATTCTGAGTAGCCACACTACTGCATCTTCATATTTCTTCATCTCTCCATCAAATATAGGTGATTTGGAATTCTTAAATTATTTTGGAATGTGGTCCTTTTCTATATTCTTTTGCTAGTGATTGTTGTGTTTGTAGCAGTAGAGATGGAATGTCTACTAGAGTGATGCACATGAGTACTAGTTCTTCCTTCTAGGGTACTCAGTGGTGCATTCCCCCTCACAGTTTCTTCACTCTATCACCTGTTCCTTTCCCTATAATTTCTTCCATATTCACCATTTGTATTCTCTTTTGATTCCTACATGATTCTGATGTATCTATGGCTATCCCCCATATCATGTTGCTATGTCTCTATAAGTCTCAAAGGATTTGCAATATTACTACATTTATCTTAGTTTGAATCTCTTGATCTCTTACAAACCTTTTGATAGTTTCTGTGAAGATCCTGAACTTGGCCTTAGGCTCCTCAATGTACCAATCTAATCAGGAGAGTTTTCCTCTCCCCCTTGCCGAACTGATCTTTCATCTTCGTTTATCTTGGCCTCTTCATTCCTATGTTGTGACTAATTAGAGCTATATTGCACCATTCTCATCCCCATTCCTTGGTATTTCACTATATTTTTGTTTCTTTTGATGTGCTTTCATTCACACCTAATTATTAGAAACATTATAATATAAATAAATTACCAGAAATCATGCCCATGGTTATGCTTTTGTATAGTTGTTATGGAAATCTAGTTGTAACAACAATCTGTGTTAGTACACCAATGTACAACAAAACAAAAAATTATTGGCATCAGTATACATGTTTGCAGAGGAAAAAAAACATATCAGCCAACACAAGTGGTTATCTCATAAAGCCAATGGAAACATATCAATTGTTAGTGCATGCTACATAATCACATCATAGACTAACCATATCAGTTGTTATTATGTTTTCGTCTCGAAGACATACAAAAATAAACCACTTTAGGATGTGGATGAAAAGCAACTCTAACAATATAAATGGCTATTAAATAATGTAGATCTACGATAAATGATAGAAACAAAACCTGCTAAAGTCATGATCTATGCAACAGGCATAGTTAAACAACAAAATGGAATAGTAAAATAAGCACAAATAACTCCAATAATCCAATGGAAACGAGATATATAAAGAATATATTTTATTAAACAACACATGTGAAGGGAAAAAATAATGTTAGAAGTCTCCTTCTATGGGATGGGTTCTTGTCTATCCTCAATGTCTTCAACTTTTGTTGAGTCTCTCTCCTCTATAATGTATAAAACCCAACAAACAAAATGTTTAAGCTCAATGAGAACTCAAATGGAAAAGAAGATGGTTTGCAGAAATCATAATAAATTAGAGCTACAACAATGAGTGTAACAATGAAAATAATCAAAAGTGAAGAATGAATGGAAAATTCTTCTATTTATAACAAAATATTATGTTATTCTCGAATAATGAACAATAATAAAATATTATTAACCCCATTCTATAATTAACCATTTGGAATATTTTATTATATTTGGTTTGAAGGGAAAAAACATTTAAACTTTTTGTAAAAATAAAAAATAAATAAATGATTTATTTATCATCTCAAGAAATATGGTTAACGAATAATAAACAAATAATGATTTATTTAACTATTGCTAAGGGATTTAGTCAATCTTGACAAGGAATAATAACTAATTAGTGATTAATTAATTATTCCTAGAGAAAAATAAGATAATTAATGATTGATCTATTTCTTTCTCATAATTAGGTCAAATGTGAAAATGAATATTAATTAAACAATGATTTAATTAATTATTCCTAGAAGATAATAAAATAAATAGTGATTTATTTAATTATTCTTCATGGGTCTAATTATAAATGGCTTAAAAATGTGGTTTATTACGTAATTTCTCACAGTGAAAGAAATTTTAATTTGGTAAAATTGGCCCTACATGGTGTACTTTGATCCATCTAGTAAATTATGGCTAGATGATCAATTTTTTGTGATAACATTAGTGATATATGTAGTCATATAATCACAAACCAGTTTTTAGCACCTAATACTTGACTTACTAATTTTTTTGAAATCAACATGAGATCTTTTGCAAGAACCTACTATTACTTGCCCATGATAGAGCCCATCCAATCCAAGTGTTCAACATGGATTCTTTGATACCATCGATAAACACCCCACTTTATCTCAATGAATTCTTCACTGGCTAATCCAATTTCTCTGGTATAGTTAGAAAACTGAGATAGTTTTTTTTTTTTTTTGTCTTTCTCTCAAGTTCGTGGATCTTAAATAAGATATCACCATTGCCTTCATCTTGATGAGATGTTTCCAATGATATAAAATTTCATCTAGTTTGGACTCCTAGTTCTTAAGTTACACTCTTTAAAAAAATTATTTATTTAAAATTTAACAATTTCCATCTTTCTGCCACGTGGTGCCCACATGCCCTCCATGTGGCACCCTCATGGCATTACATTATGCCACTACCTGGAGGAGGATTTAAAAATTCTATATCGATTCTCCCGATGGATTTTTTGTTTATGTCATTTTGGTTCATGATAGTGCAAATATAACTTGTGCCATTATTTCACTTCATTACTATGATTCTAATTGATTTTTGTCGGAATCCTAGTTGTTATATATTAACATCTATTTTACATTTATTTCAAGTTTGGTTTTATAATATTATGAGTCCATATTTTATATTCATATCGTATTATAAGTTATGGTGATTAATCTATTTTGAAACCCTTATATTTGACCTTTTCATTGGTTTCAAATCGTTTTCTAGCTATATGTTTTGATGGATGAATTAATGTATTATTACATTGGTCCTTATTTATATTGTTCATCTAAATGTATTCTTTAGGTTTCTGTTGAAACTATGCTTATACCATATTCAGGCTATGGTAAGATTTATGTAGTAATATAATGTTTTGACATGATTAAACATGTTAATTTGATATTCATTGTTTCCATATCTCGAGTGATATATGGCAATTCGAGATGGATTGGATATGATTTACCTTGGATGTTGTATTTCTTATTCGGTGCTCCCACCTCTTGACACCTGTATATGTCATAAATCGTAGCCATAACTTGACCTACAAAACATTAAAATAATACCTTAGTTATGATTGGCATATGGTACATTCTCGAAATTCCACATTTTAACCTTTCTAATTACTTGTAGAGTTTTCATTTTGGCATTTTCTCTGGTATGAATTTCCCTCTATGTCTTTCTTGATCACTTTGCAACTTGCCAATATTTTGACCATTTTTATGCATATTTTTAGTCTATCAAGTTAAACCCTGGCTCAATGTTCATTTCTACAAACACACATGCCCATAATCAGAATGGATTTCTAGGGGGCTCCAGCATTGTAGCAATGATGTTGTAACTCTTGGGACTCCCTTCTTTACTTTTATCAACCTGGTTGTTCGTAACAAACTTGGAAGCGACAATGCTATATGCACAAGTACTAGCTCTTGCCGCAGGATGTCACTTGATCAACTGGCGCAAGTCTGCTAGGAGCTTAAGCCAAATTTTATGAGCTCTTAGAAGAAACATTTAACTGTGATGGATGAAAGCTAACTCAAAAGAGGCTAGTCTATTTGCAGAAAGAAGCTAAAAGATGAAAAGAAATGCAAACCCTAGCAAACCCTAGTTTTTAGCGACTAGCCCAACTAGTACAAGAAAAGAGATGAAAGTGGTGGAAATGGATGCCATTGAATTTTAGACAGGTAAAATGCATGTGACTAAGCTACTTCTATAGGAAAATCTAGAAAAAACATCATTTTGCATTTTGAGTAATTTTGTAGAATTATTATGCATGTGCTTTAACTATTTTTTTCCTCTGTAGAGGTTGATTCGCGAAAGGAAATGGGGTAGGCACTTTCAGGAGGTTGGGAAGGTGAGAAGAGGGCCTAAGGGGTCCCTAGCACCCTTCCAGATAGTTTCACAGTGATCAGATCTCAAAAAACCGCTCACGTGAACTTCTACAGGAAGTTTGTAGGGGTTCAACATGTTTTTCTAGAGGAAGATCCGAAAGAGGATTCTGGAGGGTTGGTAGTGGAAAATCAGTGGGAAAGTGGAAATGGAGGATGGATGAGGATGTGAAGGGGTCTAGGACCTAGTAAATGAGGCTAAGTAGTGATTAAGGTGGTTGGATTTGTTCAAGGATGGAGGGAGCAATGTTGCACAAGAATGTAGAAATTAGGGCAAATTGGAAAAGTGTGGAAAACGAAGGGAAGGAATCTTGGATTAGGGGTTGGAGTAGGTTGTATGGTGGAGGCAAGGTAGGTTGGAATGTATTATAGGTGTTTTGAACACTATTTTCCAAAACTGATCGAACAAAGACTAGGAAAACTAGAGATCTAGCTATTTTGACCTAATCTAACTTAAAAACCAGAAACATGATGAACAGACGTTTATACATAGGAAATCATGCAAGATAACTATGGAAACTAAGCAAGAACAGATCTTAAACATGCAAGTACAACTGGTATCAACTTTTCAAACTAAAAATCTAACACTAGCAATTGCATGGAGAGGCAAAAACTATGTTTTTGTGGCAACAAGTATGCCTTGGTCTCAGCTCATGGTCCCAAGGAGGGAGAGGTGAGATCAAGGATTGCTTGATGGCCTTTTTCTAGAACTTTTATGTTACCAAACTATCAAATCAACCTAAAGCATGAAAAGCTACTTTAGCCATAAAAAAAAACAACCTAAGTAACAAAGCAAGATTTTAACCTAGATAGCATAAATTATTCTATGAATGCAGCAAAGACACATAAAAGTACACAAAGGATGTACTGGCACTTGGGTTGGGCCAAACCCCAAGAGCTATAGCCTCCTAAGAAAGCTAGGAGCTAGTACAAGGTGAAATTTGTCTCCATTACTCAAAAAATAATCATGTCACAAAATTGTATATAGCAACAGCTCGAAATTGAGCTCAAATGCAGAGTTACACTAAAGTGTGAAAAACAACTGTTCAATGGCTAAACTACTAAGGCTTGAAGCCTTCCTACTTATACACTACGAGGACTCCCTATTAACACTCAGGTTGTCCCTAGGCTCCTGTAGGGATACGGCCGAGGTAACCACAAACCAATCTTTGGATTGCAGGTCCTAGCCCACCTGCAATCAGAGAGGGCTCTCTCTTAATGATTCAACTTTGTTGATGATTTTAGGCTAGCTTTTGGCTCAGGGGTTTTTGTTTGTGTTTGGATGGAAGGAAAATGCTTTCAGGCAGAGAGGCAATTTATGAAGTGATAAGTTTCAAACCATTGGGCATGGAGTCACGGGTTAGGATTATCAGTGTGTCTTTCTGGTCATAAGAGAAATAATGAAGCAGGATAGCTGCTCATAACACAATCTTCAGACTAAAAGGGTGAATGATGTATAAGGAATGAGAGGCACTTAAGAATCTCTCATTTAGCTTAACAGAGGGACAGATGATCTGTATCTAGGGGCAATGAAGAATCCCTGGATAACAGTCTTGATTTAAGACAAACATGAGCCATGTGGAATTCATATTTATGCTTAAACAGAAGAAAACATAAAGAAACAACAGAAATTGAGCATAGAGTGTATTTAAACAAATTCTAAACTAATCTTTCTTTCTGTTGTTTAAGAGCGTAATTCATGAATGAAAACAGAGGTAAGAAACACTTATTGAGTTATGCAACAACACGGGAATTCCATAATCACTCTTCAACTAGTAAACACAGTGAACAATCCGTTCTCCAAGGCTCATAAGAAGTCTTTGATTATAGAAACTTATCAGATATTACAGTGCGAGTCTCTCCCGGAGCAAAATCAGCTAGAGATAGCTTGTTGACAAATCAATCAACCAACGAACCCACCCGTAATACAGTGTTCAGGGTTGTTTTTATAGTGCAAATATCTCGAACTTATTTATTACAATTGACCTAAAACAGGTCTGCAAAGAGCTTTCTAAACCTAAACTTGTGCCAAAATTAAGTGCAAGTAAATATCTATTGAAATTGTGTCAGAGGTAGCTGGATCAAAAGGAGTGCAATGTGGCCCTTGGAGCCTTGATGCAGTACTGCTGGAATAACTGTGCTTTGGGATCTGTAGTTCT
>APFE031746073.1:93456-114908 GCA_000404065.3 Pinus taeda | reverse complement strand
GCTTATCACAAGCAATCCAGTACCAGCTCCACCTGTTACACACAATACAGCTCAGATCTGAATCAATCCCTGGCTCAAATCTCTTCCGCTGCTTGTCTGCCTCCGCTGCTCAATACCTACACAAGAACCGGTGATAATACCAAGGCAGCGACGTCTTTCCTTAGCTAAATCACGTATTTCCAAGCTACAATGTGGGCAAACTCATTGGCATACTCAATCCCCTGATTTGTGCAAGATCTGGTGCACAACTATCGTCACAACTGATAGCAATCTGATTCTCTAACACCTGTCCCTGCTGAACTGAACATGCACTGACATGCAACTGAGTTAACTGATGTATTCATTAGTTGTATTATTAGTTAATAACTTGTGAATTAATTAATAACTAATTCACCCAACTCATCTCTAGTCTATTTGCCAGTTAGACTAAATACAACCAGTTTAACAAAGCTAAACTGAACACAATTCCATCAACTGCACCTCCAGTCCACTAAACTCAACTCACTTGAGTTCTAACTGAAGTCATGCATGCAAATATTCAACTAACCCATAAGAACCACGTATTTCCTTCATGCAATTGCATGTGCCACATCCGTAGCTCGAACTGAAATGCTCCAAGAGAATAAGACAAAGTTTATAGTCCAAATATTATTGTGAGATAATAATATTTGACTTTTCTATTTTTGACAGCCAGTCTAAAAATAGACTTGATCACTCACACTGTGATCACTCACACTTTCATCAAAAAATAGAAGTCCATATATTTTTCCCAACTTGATCAATCATCCATAACAACAACCTGCAATCCATAGACATGATCCATATGTCTAAAAATAGACATAGTCTAAAAATAGACTTGCGCCAAAAATAGCCTGCGGGCCCACTTAGTGAAGGCGACTCTTTTCACTAAGCTCCATCATCTTGTTGCAATATCAACACTGCTTAGAAGAGTGAGGAACGATCTCACCTATTATGTCCAAGCCCCACTGAGCAAACGGTTGCTCAATGTTTACCGGCTGTAGTGGCAGGGACGGTTTCCTTTGTCTCCCAGTAGTAGTTTGGTAGACTTGGCATTTCCTCACATAACTGTGTGAGTCTTTGAACATCGTAGGCCAGTAATATCCTGCACGTAGGATTTTATGTGCAATAGCATCTCCAGCGTAGTGTCTGCCTGCTGGTCCATCGTGGAGTTCCTGCAAAACCTTTTCAGCTTCAATTTTTTCCAGACATCTGAGAAGAATAGAATCATATTTTTTTCTAAAAAGAATATCATTTATGAGCTGATATCGTTTAGCTTTTAATCTCAGAGCTCTTTTCTTAGTGTGATCAAGGTGTGTTGGAGCATACCCGTTCTTAAGAAAATAAATGATGTCAGCATACAATGATTTTGCATCGTTTAGGCTTACCTCACACACTTGTACATCTTCAAATGGATTTTCAGAAATTTGCGACGCTCCAGCCAACATTTTGCAGAAGCCTTGACCTCTTACAATGTTTGCTGGTTTGATTTCAAGGTCGTATTCCTGCAAAGCAGTGATCCAATTGGCCCTTTTCTCACCCACATCCTTCTGTACTAGAAGATTTCTTACCGCTGGAAACAGTACTATGATCTTAGTATGGGTTTTAAGTAAGAAAGGTATGAAATATTTGACAACTTTGAAAATGGCATAAGCCTGTTTCTCCACGTCAGAATAATTGAGTTCAACACCTTGTAAATTTGAGCTAAAAAACGCGATTAGAGCTTTCGCTTTTTCTTGATTTGCTTGAGTTAGAATCACAACATATAATTTCTCTGAGGCAAATGTGTATAAAGCAAAATTTTTTGAAAAATTCGAGGTTGCTAAAGACAGAGCATTAATGATAGCTTGCTTGATCAGGTTGAATGCTTCATGTTCATCTTAACCCCATTTAAAATTTGAATTCTTTTTAATCATGTTTTGCAAAGGAGATACAATTCGTGAAAAATCTGGAACGAATCTCTTTACAAAATTGATTTGACCAAGGAAAGATTGCATGGATTTTTTATTATGAGGTAGGGATATTTCAGAAATTTCTTTGATTATGTCGGGATCAATGTGAATACCAGATTTTGACACTATGAATCCTAGAAGTTTTCCTTCACTTAATGCGAAAAAAAATTTCTTTGGGTTAAGTGAAATTCCATACCTTAAACATCGTTGAAAGATTTATGTTAAATATTTGAGATGATCGCTTCGCTTCTTGAAGTACACTGTTATATCATCCAAATAAATCACTACAGACTTATTGACTAAACCCTTGAATGTGATGTCCATAGCTCTTTGAAATGTAGCGCCAGCATTGATCAACCCAAATGGCATTTTCCGATATGCGTATGTGCCCCATTTAGTTCTGAATGTGGTTTTCAACTGATCATCGGGACGTACTAGCACTTGGTTATATCCTGAAAATCCATCTAAGAAAGACATCAGTTCTGAGCCTGCTACTGCCTGTAGTATTTGTTCCATAGGTGGAAGAGGAAAATTGTATTTTTGGCAGGCTTTGTTAAGATTCCGAAAATCGATGTAGATTCTAATATCTCTGTTTTTCTTTCTAGCGGGTACCAAGTTGGAGACCCATTTGGAATGTCTGACGGGGAAAATTATTCTGGCTTTCAATAACTTATTTAGCTCAATTTTTATCTGATTTCCTAAATTGGGGTTGATTTTTCTCAGTTTTTGTTGGACAGGTTTTTCATTATTGATCATAGGAATAGTATGCTGAATGATAGAAGTGTCGTATGTCTTCAGTTCATCATAATTCCAGGTAAAAACATTTTTATATTGTCTCAAAAGACGAATATACGCTAGTTTTTCTTCAGGGACTAGGCCGAGGCCTAGGTTAACGTTTTGTGGTTTATCATCGGTCCCTAGGTTTACTAATTCATAGTTCAGAGTTGAACTGTAGAGCTTTGAATTGGTAGACCTTTTAAACCGATTTTTCAAATCGTACAAGTCTTCTAACTTAACCACCGATTTAGGTATAGCATTATTAGTGCTATTTGGTTGTATTTGTTGATCGTGATGGTCTTCGTCAATTATTTGATTAGAGTAGGATCCTTCAGAAGTGAGGAAATTTACAATATCAGGATTGTCATTGAATACTCTACAATTTGTAACGTTGTCAGGGATGGACGGTCTAAAGATTAATTCTATTGAGAATCTATCTGGACTAAAATCTTTGGAGGGAATAAGCTTAAAGGATACGTTAGCCAAAAGGTCTGCACTTGCGTTTTGGAGTCTCGGGATTGAAGAAATATTAAATGCTATGAAATGCTCAGTCAGATCTTGTACTAAAGATTGATAGTGCTTTAAATGACCAGATAAGCAATGTATAGTGTTATGTACCTGTTTGACGACAATTTCAGAGTCTCCGAAGACTTGAAGATACTTGACATTCAACCCGATTGCTTTGTACAGGCTTTGCACCAAGGCCTCATATTCTGCTGTATTGTTTGTGCAATCGAATTTGAGTCTGCATGTAAGCATGGCCTTATTTCCTTCTGGACTAATCAGAACGCATCCCGCTCCTGCTCCTTTAGATTTAGAGCCATCAAAATATAATTTCCAAAACAAAGATGTATTTATAGGTTTATCTAAAAAATTAACACACTTTGAACTATCAGTTTGGGAAAAATTTTCGACTTGGGACAAAACTGAATTTTCTAAGTAAGGTGATGTGTGAGAATTGAAATTGCCAAGAAAAGAATCTACTGAGTAATTGCCTATGATACTGCTGTTATAAGCTATTGCTTCATTTTCTCCTTCTAATTCCGTTACTATGTATTTCTGGTGTAACTCTCGTTCAACCTTTATTTGATTCGGTTTACCGTTGTAGGGTAACCACATGTGCGACCAGTCGGTAGCGAAGTATCCATGGAGTTTCTTGGACCAATCTCTGCTAAGAATTAGGCCATAGAATTCTGGGATATCATCCACTAGAATTTCAATAACTTGACATATCTTCAGATTGGATGATAATCTTATGGTTACTTGATTAAGTTCACCAGTCACTTCGACTTGAGATCGATCGAGTTGAACTATGCGCACTGTGGATTTTTGTGGTTGAACATTTAACTTGGCACATATTGATCTGGGTAAAATATTTGATGAAGCACCGGAATCTATCAAACAATTGTGCACATTTTTGTTGAAAATTTCATAAGTGAGAAGAAACGGGGGAGTGTGAGATCTCGATCTTCCTCCAATTTAGGCGATGTCGCCTGGGTCAATCTTATTGACCGTGTTGGTTGGAGGTCTTCCCATGTTGTGGGAAGCTTGAGAGAGTACAACGGTAGGTAAAGATGCAATAGGCACGACATGAAATTATTTCATCATTATCTTTTGTTGATGTTTCAATTTGCTCAATTCGTACAGGGTAATATTAGCCCTAGTCTTTCTCATGTCATCTATAATATTGTACTCCATTTCATCCGACACTATCAATGTTTTTGATGGAGTTGTTTGATCTTCTTGGACTGGGCTAGATTGAGTCGCTTTAGTGGTTTATTTCTTTGTTGCAACTTTATCTTTTGTTGTACGGCTTGTGCCCTTCTGCTTAGGGGTAGTTTGGGGAGGATCAAGCTGGTTTTTGCTTCGTGTGCTAACTAGAAATACTTCTTGATCTTCTTCTTGTGGGAGGATGAAATCCCACATTCCTTGTAATTCCAAAACTTCTTCGTCACCAGTTAGCCCTTCAGTGTCACCTTGTTCTTCTTCTTCTTCTTCCTCGGATTCAGCATTTGAAAAGGAATTGGGTGGTTTTATATCTGTTGAAGGACCTCTTTTAAAAGCTCTATAGCGCTTTTTTGAAGAAGTTTCTGCTACTTGTTTTTTTATGTCAACCATCTCATTAGACATAGTTTTTAAAACTTTCTGCAATCCTTCCAAATCGAAAGGGTCTTTCGCTTGTTTCTTTTTGGAGTCTTCTTTGAAGGTGACTTTTTTAGATTTGTGTTCTTCTGCTGTGAATCTTTTTTCCAGGGCTATTACGCATTTATCTACTGCTATCGCTTCTGTCATGTTTTCAACTAAGGTTGTTTTATTTTCTCTGTCCATGAAGATTGCTGTGTTCGATGGTAGAGCAGTAATATACCACTCACATCGTACTTCTTCGTTGGGTCGGGAAGCAGTAGGAATTTTGTTGAGAATTTTATTGAACCATAAATTGAAATCTTTGATAGGTTCTATAGCTTTGGCTTTAAGATTGGATAGATCATTGATTAATGTTGTCGTTGATCTGTCATCACCAAACTTGGTGAGGAACTGATTCTGGAAGATATCCCAACTTGTGATAGACCCGGAGGGTAATGAAAAGTACCATGACTCGGTTGTTCCTTGCATTGTATAGGGAAAAAGCTGAACAACAACGTCTTCATTAGTAACTCCGTTGAGATTGATAGAAAGCATGAAATTGTTTATGTGTTCTTCTGATAGCATGCCTGCTTCAGGATTGAATTTGGGTAGCCATTTCTGAGGATGGGCCGGTATTGGACTCAAGGGCATAGGCATTAAAACTGCCCCGGGGTTGTTCCATGGAGACTGGGCCATTGTTGAGATGCTAGTAGAGGAAAGTGCAGAAGATGATCCCTGCGGCTGGGAAGATGAAGATACTATGATCATAGATGATTGAAGAGGGGTTGTGGGAGTTCCGGTAGATGGATGGATGATGATTTGGGATGAAGGCGTGGGTGGTTGACTTCGCGGTGAGGTAGTGGAAATGGATGATGTAGACGAAAGAGTCTCACTATCAGACTCTAGCAGTAATTTCCTGGCTCTTTTCCTGGTGGGAAGAGGCAACTCAGTTGGTTGAATGCCAAATCTTTCACTCTTTAACCTGGTCAGGGGATGAGCAGGATTGTACTGCGAAGTCACACTGCTTTGAGATTTATCAGACCTCTGAGGAGAAATGAAAAATTCCTGAAGTTTGTGAATCAGTGATTCAACTTCAGGGGTTTTAATGATAGATTGGTCTGATATATTAGGGGATGTAGCAACGTTTGATAATCGAGCGACTTTTGATTCCGGATTCAAATGTACTGGGGAAGTCAGGGGAGATGATGAGGGCGATTTACTCTCAGAATGGTATTTAGATTTAGATTTGGGTGCCATTCATAGTTCAGGCCCTCCTTCTAGCGCCAAATATGTTGAAGCCCCGAAAATCGAGGCGACAACAAGGGGGATACTCACCCGGTCCGGACCTTGGTTGACAACTCCTTATCCGTTTGGTATAGTGAGTACAACTCGAGATAATGGGACCAGTTTCCCAATCTAAGGGTGTGTGTGTGTAGAATTGGATGTTGCTAATCTAAATTTCATATCTGAGCTACTTTAATCTAACTCTATGCTATTGTAATCTAATGAAAACAACACATCTAATCTATGCTAACCCGGGATGTAATTCTTCTATTATGTGATCTAAAGAGATTTCAAATAATAGCTGGTAATAAAGATCTTTCAGCAATTATAAGAATATAAATGAGTTAAGATGAACCACTTTGCATAAAAAGTTAGGCAAAACAGTTGTGATAAACATATCGCATAATAAGTTATTCACACATTAAACATAAATAAATGGCTCCACCGTACAAAAGTGCCAAATGGTAACACAAACATTCATGTAATAACATATAAACAACTAAAAACTATATATTGATTTAAGAATATAAGCAAAAATGATCAAGAGATAAAAGTACCATTTATGACTGGTCCTACTCATAAGCTTCAAGCAACAATGATTTATCTTTCCTTGTTCTAATATCTATTAGGAGTACAGAAGTGCAACATCAGTAGCAGATATCCAATGCAAACATCAATAAATCGTGATCCTTCCATTCATCAAAACCTCCTCTGAGGGTGCAAAAGTGCATGTTCTGAGGATACGTTTTTGACAAATTTCTGGACCCTTCTCTAAATGCATGAGAAGGGTTTAAATACTGTTAACTAAATAACCTAATTACACAAATTTAGGATACGCTTTTTTAAATGACCGCCCTCTTTCTAAGAAAACTTATTTCTAAAAATTGAATCTAATTCCTAACTATCTATGCATTTACTCCTTGATGTTGTAAGCATTCAACATTTGCCTTGGAAGAGTCGGCTGGTTGCTTTCCGCTTTTGTTTGAGTCAAGAAAATAGGAACGACAAGTGCTGGCACTACTTCTTAGTAAATTAGAAGATATTTTTGGGGATCATCCTCTTGCTAGGTGATTTCACTGCGTATATACTTGGCAGCATCCCAAATTTCCCTCAAATTGCTTATGCTTTTGCTATCTTGGCTTCTGGACTTGTGGTGTGTTTTTTGTCTGTAATGCCTTTTCCTTTTCCAGGCATAAGCTTTTTCAAAATTTTGTAAACATGCTATTTTTTGTGAGCTTTTTCACCCTGAGTGTTGGATCGCCTATTGATATCAATATCTATTCAGTAATGCTCTGGAACCTGTGGTTCGCCGTATGCAGTATTTGTTTACGAGGGCATCTCTTCTTTGTCTTCGAGCATTGATGCTTTCCCCTTTTTCTTTAGATGTTTCCTGCACATTGCTCTATGTTGTTTCCTGTTCTTCATTCCTGTAGTTCACGCAAAGGAAAAGAGTTACAACAATAAATATTGACGCGAAAGCTCTAAGCTCTATGAATGCATAACATAATGTCACCCATTGTGAACTGACTCTTTGAAAAATATAAAACTATCCTTCATCAACACTTTGGCGTACGTTCATTAATTTCGTTTAAGGCGCGCGCCGAATTTTTTGATTTATGGACAAATTTTCTTGAATGCTGAGCCAAGGAAAATTTGCAATGGGCGGTTCCTGCAACTTGCATTTCATTATCGCGTTATCACATTTTCGTCAAGATCGTAGATCGCAGATCATGTTAAACTATTGTGTGCTTCTTATGTGATGTTGCGATATGCGATGTCGCATATCGGCCATTAGAGAATTCTCAAGATCTTCATTTATGGGTGCTTCTTGATGTATGTGATGCGATGGATTTCGCGTCGCTTTTTCGCATTTTTTATGGTGCTCATAAAGAAATGTTTTACTCTTTTCTCGCGATGCGATATATTTCTAAGGAGTTCAATACAAAAAGGATATTTTGAATTTTTACTAAGGGTCCCCCCCTTGTTTAATGTTATTGCTAACACTAAATAAGGAGGGGGGTTGTTGGTAGCCACAACATGCTCCAATAATATGTGTTATGTGGATGGTTTCTTGGATATGGATGGATTTATATATGATCTTGGCAGGCAATTAGAGCACTATTTTCAGATGGTTATTGAGTTTGCATATCTTCAAAGCAGAGTCAACGTGCACACTTGGATGTGGGACCTAGGTTTAAAGTGCATCTTATTGGACTGCTTTAGTATGATGGCTAGTACTTGTACCTTGACTTACTTCAGCATTGTGGTTAACGCTGATCCATGGGATTGGATGCCTCAAAATCTAGCAGGCCTTAGAGGACTCACACTATTGCAACAATGAGGGAGATTGCCATTATCACTTCAACAATCTTCCTCCTGCTCTTTAGTGGAATTTCATCACAAGGGAGGCTTCCCAAGGATCACCTAATGTTTGTGAGCAATTGGCAATTTGCTAGTATTCAAGTCTAGGCATCCATATGTATCCTTGAACTATCAAACAATGTACTCCTAGTAGAGAAAAGGTTATCAATCCTCTATTCTTTAGTACCACTTTAGTGTGGCATCCTATATTGTACCTTTTAAGTTAACCCATTAGATGGTTTCATTTCCCCATTTTAATTCACAATGGGTACCAAAAGTGAATGAATGATCCACCAAAATTTACTCACCAAATGACTCTTAAGGTGGGAAACTTTTTAACATATTCTACTGTGTTAAAGAGTGCAACTAGGGTCTAATTTCCCCACTTGGAAGCCCCTCCTTGATGGCTCATTCACACATTTGGATCACTCTTGATGGCATCTTCCTTGGTCTCAAATTAGAATATTTGCACACCTACAAATGGAATTTCTTCAAGTTGGCCCCACCTTCAATCATTTTCAAGTTGGCCCACTTGGTTAAGAGTCATGACCCTTGACCCCACATTGTCCACTATAAATATAAGTCAAGTTCACCTCATTTTGGCACATCATCTCAACACATTCTCTGTCTCTCTTCTCATCTAATTGGTTTGTACAACATCTCAAGCAACTTCTTCTCCACATGTGTGAAGGGTTTGTGGATTGTTTTATCTTATGCATTGAATTTTCTGCCACTGACTTTGATCAACATTGACTGAGGAATTTATGGGGTTGTTTGACTGCATTTTGACTTGGAAAGGTTCTTTTTGGGAAGGCAACATTTATTGACATGCAAAACGAGGAATTTTGGGCAGGTTGACCAGTGTTGACTACAGGCTAGCCATCAGACACTTGATCGAAATTTGATTGTTTTTCTCTCCGTTTTGGGTTGACTTTGACTTGTTGAAGAGTTTGAGTTTCTCGTTGTCTTGAAAAAGAATTTTGGAAGTTGTTTGATTGGTGAGGGCACGTTGACTATTGCTATCTACTTCATAAATTGTAGACTTGGAACAAGATTATTGTTGATCAGTTTCGGGCTTCTTGTTTATCATAATTGTATTAATTAAATCTTCTCTCTACTGAACATTTGATATTAATCAATAAGAAGGATTAGTTGGGTTTTCCTCCTTGTGAGGTTTTTCCCTAGCATTAGCCTAAATCTTTGTGTTCATTGTCTTGGCTTGTCTTCTTGTGTGTATTGTTGATGATGTTTTATCTACAATTACTGTCAATGATGTTCTAAAGTATATGCTAAGTGATTGTTGAAGTTTATAGTGACTGCTATTCAAATCTAAAGTGAAGTTGTTATTGGGCTAATAAGACATTGAAGTGATTGTTGCAAGCATAGAACATACCATAGAATTATCTTGGTATCAGAGGTGAGGTGAAGACAAGCCCAAGGAAGAAGTAAGCAATCACTGTTGAAATACTTGTTGTTGTCAGATAAGGACTATTGGTATAGGTCTCCATGATTGCTGCCTCATATTTCAAGATTGAGGATAAGCTCAATGGCAATTTAGATTATCATGCCTCAAATATGACTCTTGCTTTGACCTTGGAAGAACATGAAGTATTGGATTATGTGCAAGTGAAAGTGGTGGAGCCTCCTTCAAATGCACATGGTGCTTCTAGATCAAAGTATAGAAAAGGTGATGTCAAAGCTAAGAAAATATTTGCTGACTCCATTCAAAACCATTTAATTTCTTATATTTTTTATTTGGGAACTTCCAAGAAAATGTATGATAAGTTGATAGGGATGTTCAAAGTCAACAATGCAAATCAAATCCTCTTTCTCAAAAAAAAAATTGAGGGATATCATAATGGACAAAGGGGAGTCTATACAAGCTTATTTCATGAGAATAACTGAAGTAAAGAATGATTTGTTGTCTATTCGAGAAGTTACTACTAGCACAGAACTCACCCTCATTGCACTTGGAGGTCTTTCAAGACCATGGGAAGCATTTGTCATCACCATTCTCAACAATGATAGGATACCTAGTTTTGATGAGCTATTGGCTAGATGCACTCAAGAGGAAATAAGGATGATGGAGAGAGATAAGTCTATCAATGGAAGTGAACCTACTGCTTTCTTTGCTCATTCTCAAGGGAACAATGATGCTAGTCCATCTAATTCAGGAAGGCAGGGTCAAGGAGGTAAGAAGGGATTCAAAGGAAAAGGCAAAGGAAGATGATTCAACTGCAACAAGTTTGGCCACTATGCTAGAGAGTGTCCTAACAAGAAGAATCCTCTAAGGGACAACAACAACAATAAAAGAAACAACGGGTCTAACAACAAAGGAAAAATGAATGGTCTTGCTACTCGAGAAGGAAATCATCGACCCCCCAAGAGGACAAGGAATGCTAAGTATGATGAAAATAATGTTGTTGAAAAACAAGATGAATATTACCTCATTTCTACTTTATCTATTGCCTCTCCTCCAGACACCTTCGATGATTGGATAATTGATAGTGGAGCCTCAAGGCATTTCACTGGCTATGAGGAGGTTGTCTCAAATTTAGTTGAGAGGAAGACTAATCTAATTATTATTGGAGACAATGCCACCTACTCCGTGAAAGGGATAGGAACTGTTACTCTTCACTTGAACTATGGTCAAACTATAAATCTTCAGGAAGTCTTGTATGTGTCGAATTTGAAGAAGAATTTGGTGTCTATTTCTGCAATGGAAGACAAAGGTTCCAAGGTAGCTTTCATTGATGGAAAGGTGCATGCACGACATAAGAACTTTAAATATGCTTTTACTCTTTAGGTTTAGGGTTGATGGTCTTTATCAAGTTGGTGGAAGTCCTTTGGGATCTTTGGCTAATGACACCTCTATTTAATGTGAGCTATAGCACCAAAGATTTTCTCACTTACATTACCAAGCCTTACTTGGTGTAAGGAAGATGGTCATAGGGATGCCCAAGTTTCATATGAATCATGAAGGAGTTTTTTAAGGATGTGCAACTAGGAAACATACAATGGGACCATTCCTTCTAGTGAGAGAAAGACAATTGATATTCTTCAATTGATCCATTCTAACATCGTTGGTACTTTACCCGTGACTTCATTGGGAGGATACTTATACTATGCAATATTTGTGGATGATTTCTCCTACAAGACTTGGATTTATTTCTTGAAGAAGAGGATGAAGTATTTATATGGTTCCATTCTTTCAAAGCCTTGGTGGAGAATCATACAGGAAAGAAGATCAAGACATTGAGAACTAATAATGGAACTGAGTATGACCCTAATGAATTCAATGATTTTTGCAAAGAGACGGGTATTAAGAGGGAGACAACCATTCCATATAATCCACAACAAAATGGATTTGTTGAAGGAAAGAATCAAACAATTATGGAAGCCACCCTTTCCATGATCCATGATTTAGGTCTATCGAAGTTTTTATGGGGAGAAGATATGAAAACTATTGTGTACGTTCAAAATAGGAGCCCTAATCAAAGCTTGAATTTCAAGACACTCAAAAAAGTCTTCACCAGTAAGAAACATGATGTTTCTCATTTTAGAATCTTTGGTTGTCATGTATATTTTCATGTACCAAAGGAGAAAAGAAACAAGTTGGAAGCCTTTGAGAGGAAAGGTATATTCATTAGATATAGTGAAGATTCAAATGCATATATAATTTATGTATATGGTCAAAGAGATGTGGGTGTGAGTGGAGATGTTCTTTTGATGAAGACACTGCCATTGGAAAAACAAGGGACCTCCCTATCTCAAGGAAGGATGATGATGTTGCTAAAAAACAAAAAGAACCTTTGATGAATGAACCTATGCTTGATGTTGGTGGCCTGATGGATCCTCTTTATCCACCTCCTTGTGACACCACTACCTCATGGAAAAAACCATTATGGCTTTGAGAAACTCTTCAAGATGTTGAAAAACATGTTGCCCCTAGAGGAACATTTTGGGAAACTAAGAATCTTGAAATAATATCATTCAAACTGAACCTTGCACTTTCAAAGAAGTTGTGAAGCACCAGGTATGGAAAGATGCTATGGCTAAGGAATATGAGTCGATCATGAAAAAAAATGTTTGGGAAGTGGTGCCTAGACCCAAGGACAAGTTCGTGGTCACTTCAAAATGGATCTACAAGATTAAACATGGAGTTGATGGAAGTGCAGAAAAATACAAGGGAAGGTTCATGGCTCATGGTTTTTCTCAAAAGGAAGGAGTTGACTATGATGCGATATTTGCACCAGTTGCTCAATACACCACTATACGATCAATAATTTCTCTTGTTGCAAATCAAGGATGGAGCCTACATCAAATGGATGTAAGACCACATTCTTACATGGATAACTTAATCAGGAAGTCTACTTGGAACAAACTCAGGGGTTTGAAGAGAAGGATAAAAGGAAACATGTTTGTAGGTTAAAGAAAGCCCTCTATGGGTTAAAGAAATCCCTTAGGGCTTGGTAGAGAGGATTGACAACTATCTCAAGAAGTTGGGACTTACAAGGAGCTATGTTGATCCGAACTTATATTTCAAGGTTGAAAAGGACATGGCACTTATTTTGGTCTTGTATGTTGATGATCTATTTCTGATTGGTGCAAACCCTCTCATCTATCAATGTAGGAGGGATTTGACGTCTGAATTTGAGATGAAAGACCTAGGATTGATGCACTACTTCATAGGCTTGGAGGTCTAACAGAAGCCAAGTGAGATTTTCCTTTCACAAGGAAAATGTATTTTGAAGTCGTTAGAGAGATGTGGCATGGTGGAATGCAAGTCAATTACTACACAGTTGGAACTGAATTTCAAAAAGTTATGTCAAAGTGTTTCTGGTCTGGAATTGGCAAATCCTTTTGAATATAAACAATTGGTGGAAACTATGATGCTCTTGGTGAACACATGACTCAATATATGCTTTGTTGTTAATACATTGAGTCAATTTATGGTTGAGCCTCATCATGTCCATTGGGTTGTTGTGAAAAATCTTCTGAGATATCTTCATGGTAGTATCAACCATGGACTAAGGTACTCTATCAGGGATTTGAGACTTCATGGATATATTTCTACCGACTAGGCTGGCAGTGTGATGGATAGAAAAAACATATCTGGGTGTTGTTTCTTTTTGGATCTGCTTCAATTTCATGGATGACTCGAAAATAATATCTCGTTGCACTAAGCAGTGCTGAGGTTGAATATATTGCAGCTATATGGCTTGTTAGGAAGCCATTTGGTTGAGGAATCTCTTCAGTGAGATATTTGAGCACGTGTTGGATACCACCATCATTTATTGCGATAATAAAAGTGGGATTCACCTTTCAAAGAATATTTTGTTCCACAATCAATCCAAACATATTAATATATGATACCACTTTATCTAGGATATGGTATAATGGGGAGAAAAAAGGCTCCAAAAAATCAGGATGGATGAATATGTTACTAACATCTTCACGAGGCCTTTGGGAAAGGCCAAGTTCTTAGCCTTTAGAGAGAGACTTGGAGTTGTGGAAAGACCCTCCCATGAGGGTCCCAATTGATTTGGACATTGAGATTTGGGAGCTCCTAGGGGCCCAAGGTACTTCCTAGAGATATATGAGCATAGGGTGAGTGGTTTGCCTTCCCTTGTGTATATACCCCTGCGTGTGAGCATAGGGTGAGTGGTTCACCTTCCCCTATGGTGTGCGTTATATGAGAACATGGTGACTGGTTCACCTTCCCCTATGGATACCCCAATATACATCCTACCTTGCAGTATAGGACTCTTGGGAAGTACCTCTCCGATAGGCATTATGTTGGGAAAAGTGGTTAGGGTTAATTAGTACTACCGACGAACGCATCAGGTACTATTGTATTCCCTATGACTAGGATGCATGATGTTCAACAACTTGATCACTAAGGATCAATCCTACTAGGGGTTCTACCCCCTGGACATGAGGACTTGCCTCTATCATCTTGATGAGTGTGGTAGGGTCTTGTCGCCCACCCTCTTTCAATCCTTTCTTATTGAGCTATGATATTAGTCTTCAGCAGAGACGAGACAAGTTGTAGAGATGGTACATGATGGCATAGTAGTGGATGGATGTTGATAGGTGGAATTCGTCCCTAGTTGAGAGGGAGTGTTAAAGAGTGCAACTAGGGGCTAATTCCCCCAATTGGGATCCCCTCCTTGATGCCTCATTCACACATTTGGATCAAATTTGATGGCATCTTCCTTGGTCTCAAAAATTAGAAAAGTTGCACTCCTACAAATGGCATTTCTTCAAGTCAGCCCCACCTTTAGTGATCTTCAAGTCAGCCCACTTGGTCAAGAGTCATGACCCTTGACCCCATGTTTTCCACTATAAATATAAGTCAAGTTCACCTTATTTTGGCACATCCTCTCAACACATTCTCTCTCTCTCCTCATCTGATTGCTTTGTACAACATCTGAGGCAATGTCTTCTCCACACATGTGAAGTGTTTCTGGACTATTTTATATTATGTGTTGCCTTTTCTATAGTTGAATTTGATTAGCATTGACCAAAGACTTCTTGGGTCCGTTTGACTCTGTTTTGACTTGGAAAGGTTCTATTTGTGCAGGCCACATTCATTGGCACACAAAATGAGGAATTTTAGGCAAGTTGACCAACGTCGACTGCAGGCTAAATCGTAGACAGTTGACCAAAATTTGACTATTCTTCTCTCTATTTTGCGTTGACTTTGACATGTTGAAGAAGTCGAGTTTCTTGTTGCATTGACCAAGAATTTTGGAGGTTGTTTCACTAGTATTTGGCCATTGTTGACTTGACTGGTTAGGGCATGTTGACTGCTGCTATCCACTTCAAAGATTGTAGACTTGAAACATGACTATTGTTGATTAGTTTTGGGTTTCTTGTTTATCATCATTGTACTAAATTGAATCTTCTCTCTTTATTGAACCTTTGATATTAATCAATAAGAAGGATTAGTTGGGTTTTCCCCCTTATGACGTTTTTCCCTGGCATTAGCCTAAATCTCTTTGTTCATTTCCTTGACTTGTCTTCTTGTGCATATAGTTGATGATGTTATATCTACAATTATTGTCAATGATGATCTAAAGTATATGCTAAGTGATTGTTGAAGTTTATTGTGATTGCTATTGGAGTGAAATTGTTATTGAGCTAATAAGACATTGAAGTAACTGTTGCAAGCATAAAACATACCACAAAATTAACAAATTGGCACTTGTTGTGGACCTTATCTTTCTGCTTTCCTATACATGTCACCCATGACACCTCAAACTCTTTGACTGACCTTCGTTGACATTTCTAGGGTCTTATTTCATACTTCATATTGTTTGGACTTTCTTTCCAATTTTGTAGTCAATCTAATATCTTGAAATCTTCATATGCACGTCTTCATTCTGAAAACCTTGATCACAATTATTGTTGGATGTGGGATCTCTCCTTATAGCTATCCTTCTTATTGGTTAGCAGGAGTGGTCTTTCAATCATACTTCTTCAATTCCATAGAACTGCCATTGTAGGTATTTTTGGACCTGTAGTATAGAACCTCACTTCAAGGTTTGCTAGTGGCATCTCCTCACTCTACAAGGTTTTTGAGTTCATGGGACCACCTGTTAAATGTTGGGCTTAAATGGGGCTCAGCTTGTGAAACAAAATCAACATGCTTTTGTGATAGAATAATTGGCTAATAAAGTAAAAACAAGTAAATCAATTTCTTGAAAATTTAACTATGGTTAAACAATAATAGATTATAGCTAAGGGAATAATGATAACAAAATAATGTCAACACAAACATAACCATAAATAATACATAGTAACACACTAAGAATAAGTGGGAAACCCAGATGGTAGGAGAAAAATCCACTATTGAAATTTTAGAGCTCAATTTATTCATAGGAGCAATCAACATATAATATAACAAATAGATTAAGTTTACTACCAAAAAGTATCTAATCCATTTAACTTGGGATTAGGCTTCTAAATAGCCATAAAACGGTTGACATCGTGAATCTTGTTCTACACCTATCTAATGTCTTGTTTGATCTTGTTAATATTGACCATACATTTCATTTATTACATTGTTGAACTCATTTCCTTATAGACTTCAATTACAAAAATTAGCATATGTTCACAACCACAAGGTCCAATTTGAGTGAGCTCTCAAATAGGCTTTCAATTACTTCTGATTATCTTTGTGTGTAGTTGATCGTAAGTTCATTTACCGAGGCTTGTTTGGAACTTGTGAATTGTCGTGCACAATCTATGCTAGTGGCATATGGTATGTGTCATGAAGTTGTAGTAATATAATGGTTGTCACAGTTCAAGATATAGACACTTTCACAGGTCAATGGTTTAGAAAAACACACCACACTTGCAGAAAATAAAGCATACTTGTAGGAAAAGTAAATCACACTTACAAAAATTAAACACACCAATTACTAAGAATGTCATGTTCCATTATAATGGTATTCTTGGTTTGTTGGAACAAAGATGCAATGGCACGTGTCTAGAAGTAATGTATGATAAGAAAACTACCCATAAATAATATTCAAACATGACACAAATCTCAATCATAAGTTATTACTAAAAATAGTGTAAAGGTAAACTATAGACGAGTTGCAACAAAAACTAGATTTTCCAGAAACACACAAATATGTCATCCAATCATTAATCCTATGTTTAATGCTTAGAATTACATAAGCTAGAGTTGCAACAACAAGTCATGTGATTACAACATTATCAAATATTGAAATTGCAGTAGAAGGAAATTAACTCTGTTGTAGGAAAAGGAATCCACAAGTTGCAATGAAAGGAAACTATGAGTTTCAATATAAGGAAATTAATAAAAGTTCCAACAAAAACATAAATCAAGCAACAACAATGTAAACTAATTGTAATTTAACTAGAATTGTAAAGACTAGGCTACTTGCTAATGATAACGAGTAGTACCAAGCTAATGAGGGGGGCTTACCTCAGACGAGGAATTATAAAACCTTCAATCAAACGATTATAAGATAGACATCTAGTGAGTGGAATAAAAGAATATTTCTATTACAACAAACAAAAAATGTACAACTATCAAAAATACTTTCTTTCTTTCTTCTCCTCTCCTAAGATTCGAAGGAATCTGGGTATTTATGCAACAATTCTAATGTCTAAACTGAGTGAAAGATTGGATGACCAAAAAAAATGAATTAGGCAACACATCCCATTAAAAAAATACATTCAAAATTTGGTACAATTTGGGCAAAGGTTGACTCATATCAACTAGCATTGTTGGCAGTTGAGTTGTCCTTCCTGATTAGTCACCCAATTTCCTATGTCACCTTCCATCATGAGAAACACATGTTGGTCATACAACTGGAGCATTGACCATTGAGTTTTCATAGTTTGCTGAAGTTGCAACAATGAAACTTGTGACAATAGGAGTTATGGCAACGAGAGTTGCAATAACGTAAAGTCAAGGCACTCATGAGTTGCAATAATTTTGTTGGCTATAGATGAATTGCAACATTCCTTTCAATGATCACGTCAAATTTGAAGCGTTGTAGAGATGTTGTAGTGATGGGATGGAAGAGAGTTGCAACACTCTGCTTATCGTGCCTCGTGGAGTTGTAGCACTATTGTGGAGTTACAATTGGAGTTGTAGCCGCTGCTCTTTATCTCATGTTTGACAATATTAGTATGAAAGATGACAATTTTTACAACATACTACATAAGAATAAGTATAAAAGTGGTCGAAAAGAGATTATTCATACCTACATTAGGAATGGGGTAATAGTGTATTAAAAGTATATAAATAGGTGATGGAAAGTGAAAGAATGATACCAAAAAGGTTACACACGGGTGTTGAATTATGCCAATTGGATACTAATTTTAAGGCTAGATTTTTCTTTGCTATAGATAATTGCAATTCTAAACCTTTTTAGCATTTTCATATTACGTTCACCCCATAGCATAATATCATTATTAGAAATTATATAGAGAGAACAATAACATTAATAATGTAACGAAATAGCAAGGAAAAATAGAAGAAAAGCACACACAATAGAGACACCAAGATTTAGGTCAAAGACCAGGGAATAGAACTACAAGGGGGAAAACCCAATCAAATTCTTCTTCTTAGGTATTCATCACATGTTCAACTGAGATACAATGTACAATAAGACATAAGTCTTTCACTTTCAAATACATAAGGACATTCAGGACCAATATATGATAATGTAGGATCCTCTTAAGATATCAACAAGTCTATAAGACCCCTCATTGGGTTGCCTCCATTTCACTGTATATATCTTTGTCACTCAAGGCCACTGTCATGTATCAAGGTCACTGCCATACAGGTTGTTTTCATAAGTAAATCTATGTTATGTAACCAACTCATAAAATAGAAGAAAAGTATATCAACACCTTCAAAATAAGCCTCTTCGAGGGGGCAACCTCATTTACATTACACAAATGAATAATTTTTGGATGATACAAATGAAAAAACCTCCTTTCTATATATAGGAGTCTAATGAGTCACAATATAATCAAAGTTGACATAACAATAATTATATAACGGCACAAAAATAACAATAGTGGCCTTCTATGGGGCACAATAATAACAATATGGAGACAATAGGGGAACATCAATAACAATAAGGGCTTCAATGACAATGGTAATGGGGGAATCACTAGTATTAAAGGGACCTAACATGCCCCTCTCCTTCAAAAAAGTGTTGTCGTCAATGCTTGAGTAGTTCTCAATGCTTCTGTATAAAATTCTCACCCTCCCATGTGGAATCTTCAACAGATAAGTTCTTCCACTTGAAGAGATACTCTGAAACTGATCGATTTCGTAGCAAACGAGTTCTTGTTTCTGTGACTGCTTCAGGTTCCAATATGATTTTTCCTTCCTCGTTAAGTTCTGGAAATATTGTTTGAACTGGGAGTTTGTCACCTATAACCTTCTTTAAGCATGAAACATGGTAAATTCGGTGCACTCGAGAAGTTGCAGGAAGCTCCAATTTGTATGCCATAGTACCAATATTTTGCAACACCTTGTACAGACCATAATACTTTGGTGATAATTTATTATTCTTCTTAGTTTGCTTGAGGGACATCTGTTTATATGATTGTAGCCATAGGAATACCTAGTCACCTACATCAAAATTTATTTCACCGCGATATTGATCCGCCTATTGTTTCATTCTATTATGCACCAAAGTGAGGTTATCCTTTAAGATTTGGAGAACGTGTTGTTGATGCTCGATGTGATATTCCACTGCTTGAACCTTAGAATTTTCTCTTAAATATGATGTTATGGATGGTAGATGATATCCATAAAGTGCCATAAATGGGTTCACTTTTGCCACAGTATGGAAGGAAGTGTTATACCACCATTCATCTAGAGGTAACCATTTGACCCATTGTGTTTGTTTATCAAATACAAAGCAACGAAGATATTCTTCCAAACATTTGTTTTATCTTAGTTTGCTCATCAAATTGAGGATGATAAGATGAGCTATGAGCTAATTGAGTACAAATAAAAGAAAATAATTTTGTCCAAAAATTTCTAGTGAAAATAGGATCTATGTCACTTAAAATAATCTTTAGGTTTCCATTTAGCTTTTGAATTGTTTCCATAAATGCAGTAGAAACTGTACTTTCTTAAATGGATGCGATAATGCACAAAAGTGTGCATACTTGGAAAGTTTGTCAACTACCACCATGATGACAATCTTTCCTTCGGACTAGGGTAAACCTGTGATGAAATCCATTGAAACCTCCTCCCAACATTGGTTTGGAATGGATAAAGGTTGTAATAGACCCAGGGTCTTAATTGTTTCAACTTTATTTTATTGGAAAACCAAACATTCCGTCACAAACTTTTGAATATTCAATCTAAGGCCATCCCAAAAAAATTCCTTATTAACCATGTGGTAAGTTTTTAAAAATCTTGAGTGCCCTCCTAAGGGAGAGGTGTGCAATTCCATAAGAATCTTTTGTTTGAGTTGGGAATTCTTACATAGGTATAAGCGATCTTCGTACCATAATGAATCATTTTTCCAACTAAATGTATCAGATGTACTGGAATCTTGTTTTGAATAAGTTCCCACACTTCTTCATCATTCCTCTATGCATCCCTTGCTTCCTTTATCCAATCTGGTTGGATAATAGAAATGGCACAAAGAAATGTTTCCACATTCTCATCCTTTCTTGAGAGTGCATCTTCCACAACATTTTTCTTCCATTGTTTGTAGATGATTTCAAAGTCATAACCCAACATCTTTGTGACCCATTTTTATTGCTCTTCTGAAGATAATCTTTTTTCTAAAAAGTATTTAAGACTCATGATCTGTTTATACCTTGAAGTGTCTTCCCATTAGGTAGGGTCTCCATTTCTTAAGTGCATGTAGTATTGCCAACATTTCCTTCTCATAAATAGCTTTGTGTAAATACTTTTGTTTGATTGGATGAATTTCGAAACAAATGGGTCTTTCTTCTTGCATTAAAACAACACCAACTCCATTTCCCAAGGCATCACATTCCACAATAAAGGTTTTTGTTAAGTCCGGCATAGCTAAGACTAGTGCTTGGCACATTACCTCTCTAAGATGTTCAAAGGCTTTCGTTGTTTCTGGAGTCCATGAAAATTAATCTTTCTTCAATAATGTTGTTAGAGGTGTTGCTATTCTCCCATAATTCTTAACAAACTTGCAATAATATCCTATCAACCTGAGAAATCCTCATAGATGCTTTATGGCTGTGGGGATTTTCCATTCCTTAATGGCTTTAATTTTGCTAGGGTCTACTTTAACACCTTCATGAGATGCAATATGACCTAGATATTCCACCTCTTGTACTCCAAAGAAACATTTGGAGATTTTTGCATATAATTGTTTCTCCTCCAATAGTTTGAGAACCCTGTCAACATGTTGAACATGATCCTTCCAAGACTTG
>APFE031746073.1:3150-64220 GCA_000404065.3 Pinus taeda | reverse complement strand
CATAAATGCAGAATTTTAATTTTTTAATATATTAAAATGCATTTAAAAATTTGACGGATGAGATTAAAAGAAATTTTGATCCTCATCGACGGTCGAGATCATTTTGACATGGATCACTCGAACTAGCCATTGGGAATTTTTCCTTTAAATAGGATGCTAGGGGTCATTTGAGATCAGGTTAAATCTGAGAGTCTGGTGCTAAAGAAAGCTCTCTTGTAGTCATTTTTTTGTGCAATAAAGAAAGACTTTAGGGTTAAAAATCTTGCTAGTGTTACTGTTCTGAAAGTGCTGTAAGATTATTTATTTTTCTACATAA
This sequence comes from Pinus taeda, assembly GCA_000404065.3. Taxonomy (NCBI): domain Eukaryota; kingdom Viridiplantae; phylum Streptophyta; class Pinopsida; order Pinales; family Pinaceae; genus Pinus; species Pinus taeda. Next base: position 63,904 of record APFE031746073.1, on the reverse strand, counting down.
TTTTATTTTTAGCCATTGATTTTAGCTTGATGAAGATTGATTTAGGCACAGGTATATTGTCTAATCTTTGGGGTTTGAATGATAGTTTAGATTCTGAAATATAATGGCAGGTATCTCCATTTGATTTGGATTTCACTATTGTTTTCTCCCTCTATGTTGATGGTTCATTTTAAGCTGTGCAGGAAACCTTAGTTTTGAGTTTACCGGGTGTTAGGGGAAGTTCTCGGTTGAACCAGCCAGCTCCATGACTGTGTTTTCTGAAAGAGCCTAGCCAGTTCTTGATCCCGGGCTTCTCATTTGAATTTTTTTTTAATGAATGCATGCAGGGTTTTCTGAAGTATCTCAGATTAAAATTTAATTCTGAAAATATTACTATGGATTAGTGATAAATCTGGCTACTTAAGAGTCAAAAATCCGTAAATTTTGTAAATTTTTTTTTTTAGCTCGTTTTAGGGTTTTTTAGTTTTGTTTTTGACACATTTCATTTCTGGGTTTTCTCTTTTAGCCATTGCAGGTTGCAGGTACAGATCTTGAAAATTTTGTAGAGTTTTCAGCAGACAATCTGAAGCAGTTGGTTCAAAACTTTAAAGCCCTGGTAAATTTTAAGAGGGTTTTTCGATCCACTTATCTGCTGTTTGGGGTTTCATTATTTGTAGGAATTTTTTTTTAGGGTATGCTCCACCCTGGGTCTGCAGCAAACCCTCAGTCTTCACGCTACCATCTGTTGCTTGTTCCCATTTGGCCATTTTCCTTCAAGCGGCCATTATTTCTACTCATGCTTGCCATTACACACAGTTCCCTACGCAACTCCAGCTCTCCACGTGATTTCCATTTGTGTGAACTGCCTGCAAAGAAAAATTGAAAACCCTTAACAGCTTGTTCCTTTCCACTGCCTATCCGCTACTACCTTCGCTCCTCGACGCTTTCAGTCAAGTAAGTTTTTAATTCCTCTCATATCCCTGCAAATGCAAAAGCAGGTTCTGCTACATACCATTTCTCCGCAGTCATTGTTTTCCTCAAAGAGCAGCTTGCAAACCTGCAAGAAAATTCCCTTGATGCCCAAGTTTTCACGCTGCCAGAGCTCCATTCCTCCATTCCTGCCCACCTGCATTCCTCCTTAACTCGCAACCGTTGTTCCAAGCTGCCAAAACCCGCAGCCTCCATTTCCTAGCATCGAAATTGCCCATTTTCTGGCCATCCTATGCTGTCCTCCATTTCCACGCTTTTCGTTCATGTGTTTCTCCTTTCCTTGCTGATCTATGCGTTGCTCCCCTCAGCTCCATCCATTCAAACCTGCAAAAGGAAAACGCTGTCTTCTTTGCCCACGCACCCCTCACAGCTATCTCGTCCAAAACCCATCCTCTTTCGAAATCTGCACACGCACCAAAAAAAAAAAAAACGTGAACCCTTTCCATTTTGTTATTCAATTTAGTTTGGAATTATAGTTATATGCATTGGATGTATGGTTAGTGTTTTAGATTTTAAATTTTATTTAGCTTTTAGATTAAAGTTCAGTTTTATTTATTTGTTCTAGATTTTATATTAAATTTAGTTTTAATTTTTTCAAAGTTTGATTTTAAACAATTCACAAAAAATATAAAAATAATGATAAAAAACTGGGTTTTTGTTCGGCTGTTCGTTTTAGTTAGATTTTATTTATTTATTTATAGTTGTTTTAGTTTGATATGCTTTATCTCCTTTTAGTTTTTTAGATTTTAGATTTAAATTTTTTTGTCTTAATTAGATACATTTATTTTTGTTTTTTGGGATTTTTTTTGACGGCTTTAATTTGACCTTAAGAGTTAGTGTCATAAAAAAAAAAAAAAAAATTCTCATAAAAATAAAAAAATAAAAAAAATATATATAAAAAGGCAAAAAGTTTTTTAAAGTTATAGATGATTAGTTAGTAGTTAGTAGTTTGAAGTTTATATTGATTTAGAAAACTAACTAATAATAAAAAATTTCAATTATTATTTTTTTTTATGTAGAAAAGTTAGTTTAGATTTTATTTAGATTTTGGGTTTTTCTTGTTTATTTAGTTTTTATAAAAAATCATATAATATATATATATATATTATATATATTAAAATAAAAGGTTTCAATTAGTTTTAAATTTTGTTTTATCTGAAAAATGCAAAAATATTTTTGGAAATTGTTTTCCAGTTTCAATCTTGGCTCACGAATTTGGTATGTTTCATCTTTTCTGCTGAGGCTAAAGTTTTTATATGGGAATTAATGTTTAACATGCTTTAATGTTCATTTGAAAATTAACTACATGAATGTGATCTCTGGTTAGCATTTTACGTGGTTGAAGCACTTTATCTTTCGAAATTTTAATCGCTGGAGTATCATTAAGTCATTGAGCATTTATTTATTATCTCGCATTTGGTAAAAGTTAAACTTTGTTTGAGTTGTTTGATGATAAATGATTGTTCTACATGGTTTATGTTTTTGCAATATTCAATAAATAATCATTTAATCTTTAGCTCCTTAAGGCACTGGTCTATTAACTTAATAAAATCAATTAAGTGCTTGTTTCCCCTCGTGTCTCCCAACCCAACTGATCCACAGTTGGTCATCCATTTTCCCATACGGTCTACCACCCTTAGCCGTGGGAGACAGGCTTAAACGAAGAGATCGGGGATCAGGGTGACAGCCCCCGGTTTGGGCGTTGTCGTGACAATCTGTGCGACAGCACTGCCATATATTTCTTTCCTCTTTCCTCATAAGGGGTTGTCTCCTTTTGTTGTTTAGTGGGTTCCCTGGAAACAAGAGAATTTGCTAGTAGGGTGGGACACTCTAGTCCCTCAAAGGATTTCCCTTCGTCTAAGTTTTTCCTCACTACATTAATCATGATTGTCAATTCTCGATTCTTCATTTTGAGTAGCTTGTTTAGGAATGAGTGATGTATACAAAGGTAAAGAGGGAATATGCCTTACCTTTTTACACTTTATGGGAATGGAATAAATTACTCCTTCTCATCCAATAACACTAGTCTCTATGAGTGGCAACAATTGTGCCCATGAGAGTAGCAACAATTACTTCTTTATGGTCAACGACATTCGTCTCTTCACGAGTGTCAATGAGTGTGTCTACAGGAGTGGTGACAGTTGTGTCCTCGGGAGTAGTAGTAACTGTGATTACAACCTCATCATCCAAATATGCATCTCATATGGCAATGATTCCTTCCCCAAGACCTCTCCTTGTTGGTTCTTGTGGAGAAACAAGGCTGATTGTCCTAAATTCTTCAAACCTTAGGTCCTCTACCCCTGCTAGTTCTTGTGTGTTAGTAGGGGCGGTATCTTCCTAGTGCTCCATGGTCTTTTCTTCCCCTACTACCATGCTAGTTGATGAGCCCAAAAAATGGGTAATTATATGGGCTCATTTAGCCTCCTAATTCGACTTAATCCACCATTCTCATTAATTTTTGCATGTTTTTTATTATATTTATGCTAATAGAGTGAATTGGGTTAGTCATTATGCCAAAAAGTCTAATGTGTGCTTTATGTAGATTTTTGGTCAATTTTGAGACAAAATCAAAGGTTTAAATGAGCACTTGGCAGCCAAATTCGTGGAAGAACAAGGGAGAGGATTGGTAGGAAGGTGTCCCCTTCATTTATAAGCCCTTACCTCAATTTCTCCATAAAAAACTCGGAGCACAAGGGGCAGCCAAGCAAGTCAAGTAGGACTGCTATTAACTGCAAGTTTTGGCACCGAGTCCTTAAAGTTTAGGAGGACTGTAGGGGTCCTTAATTTGTATAAATAAGAAGGCTTAGGGCCTCATTGGAGTTAGTTCGATTTTAGTCAGTTTGTAGTCAGTTTTTAAGTAGGAGTTAGTCATATGTTAGTTAGATTTTAGCCAGTAGGTTAGCTCCGCATTTCAGCACATCTTCAAGCTTTTTCTTGTAGACAGTTTCTAGGATGTAATTATTATTTTTTTGATCAATAAAGATGAATTCGGCTTTGCACTAGATCTAATATTTCTTAGGAGGTTATAGCTCTTGGGGTTGGGCCCAACCCAAGTGCCCAGTACTTCCTTTGTGTACTTTTATGTGTCTTTGCTGCATTCTTAGAATAAAATCTGTTATTTAGGTAAAAATCTTGTTTTGTTACTTAGGTTGCTTTTGATTATTAAAATAGCTTTTGATGCTTCAGGGTGATTTGAAAGTTTGAGTACAGAAAAGATCTTTAGAAAAGGCCATCAATCAACCCTTGATCTCACCTCTCCCTCCTTGGGACCATGAGCTGAGACCAAGGCATACTTGCTGCCACAAAAACATTATTTTGCTTTTCAATGCAATTGCAAGTGTTGGATTTTTAGATGGAAAAGTTGATACCAGTTATGCTTGCATATTTAGATCTGTTCTTGCTTAGGTTTCCATAATTGTCTTACATGATTTACTGTTCACAACTTGTTTTTCATCATGATTATGTTTTCTAGGTTAGATTAGGTCACAGTAGATAGATCTATGATTTTTTTAGTCTTTCTTTGATTAGTTTTGAGAGATTGTGTGCAGATCACCTGTAATCCATCCCTACCTACATTTCCTCCATCATACCACCTGCTCCAACCCCTAATTCTAAATTCCTTCGCTTCATTCTCGACACTTCTCCAATTTGACCTAATTTCTACATTCTTGTGCAACATTGCTTCTTCCATCTTTAACCAAACCCAATCGCCTTAATAACTCCTTAGCCTCATTCATCAGGTCCTAGACCTCTTCAAACCGTCATCTAACCTCCATCTCCACTTCTCCACCTTTCTTCCACCAGCAGGCCTTCAAAATTCTCTTTCGGAACATCCTGTAGAACATTTTGTAGAAGCTACAGAACATCCTGTAGAAGCTACAGTACATCCTGTAGAACCCCCGTAGACTTCCTGTAAAAGCTCACGAAAGCGGTTTCTTGAGATCCGATCATTGTGAAACTCTCTGGAAGGGTGCTAAGGACCCCTTAGACCCTCTTCTCACCTTCCCAACCTCCTGCAAGCATTTCCTTTCGCCAATCAACCTCTGCACAAAAAAAATAGTCAAAGTACATGCATAATAATTCTGCGAAATTACTCAAAAATGAAAAAAGATATTTTTTCATATTTCTCTTGAGAAGTAGCTTAGTCACATGCATTTTACCTTTCTAATAGTCAATGGCATCCAATTCCACCAATTTCATCTCTTTTCTTGCACCAGTAGGGCTAGTCGGTAAAACTAGGGTTTGCTAGGGTTTGCATTTCCTTTCAGCTTTCAACTTCTTTATGCAAGGAGACTAGCCTCTTTTGAGTTAGCTTTCGTCCATCACAGTTAAAAGCTTCTTCTAAGAGCTCATAGAATTTGGATTAAGCTCCTAGCAGACTTGTGCCAGCTGATCAAGTGATAGCCGCGGCAAGAGCTAGTACTTGTGCATATAGCATTGTCACTTCCAAGTTTGTTACAAACTACCGGGTTGATAAAAGTAAAGAAGAGAGCCCTAGGAGTTGTAGTATTATTGCTGCAATAGTGGAGCCCACCATCTTTTTGGTGCTGTTTCCGGGGAAGTGTCAGAGTATTGGTGATTGTTGCTTTTCTTGTATTTTCTACTACAACCTTCTGCTAAGTAGTTTGTTTCAGCAAGAGTAGAGTAGTTATTTCATTTCCATTCTGCAATTTCATTTCTGCATAAGTAGATTAGACATTCCCTACTTTCATTTCATTTCAGCAAGCATAGATTAGATATTTCCCGCTTTCATAGATTAGCATTTCAATTCCGCAATTTCAATTCTGCAAGCGTAGATTAGCATTTCATTTCTGCAATTTCCATTTTGCAAGCGTAGCTTAGCATTTCGTTTCTGCAATTTCATTTCAGCAACATAGATTAGTCATTTCCTACTTTCATTTCAATTCCGCATTTTCATTTCAGAAAGATAGATTTTAGTTAGTTACAGTTCAATCTATTTTAGTTTTGCAGGTACAAACAGAAAAAAAAAACAAAAATCAACCAAAAAGGTTTCCTTTTATGCCTTGTAAGAGTAGAGAAAAGTCAAAAAATGTTTGAAAAACACCTCCACTGCTTCACACAGCCAACCTTCTCTCTTCTTCGATGGCTGTGATTAAGAAGAACCCCTAGGTGGACAACAAGACATATTTGAAGAACCTCTCAGGGAGAAGAAGAAGAAAACATTCCTCTGGAGAAAATGGCTACAAATAGAAATGTTGGGAGTAGTACCTTATCCAAAAATGAATTTTCAAATTAGATAGAAGATTTCAAGAGCAATATGAGGCAGTTTCTTGCAATGCAATTGGATACCTTGCGGATTTAAAGGAAGCAAGAGGAAGTCGAAAGGGCTTCGGCCATATTTTGTCCCAGGTGCACTAGAAAGCATCCTAGGAATGAATGTCCATTGCACTCCATAGAAGTGTGTTTTGTCTGTGAAAAACACCATCCTACAGATTAGTGCCCTTCCTTACCCAGAATCAAAGCTGCATATCAGAGGGCTAAAGGAGCCACGAAACCACTCTATTATATGAACCAAAGGAGGCCACATGGACCCATACCTTACCAGCAGGGAATGCAAGGGACATCCCAGACCTATTACGACCCCTATCAAGCCACTTCCATGCCTTCTTGGGGTCCCCCTGCTCATCCTTCCTGGTCCACACCCCCTCCTTGGTCGAATCCATCTCCATATTATGCCCAACCAGCTTCTCATTCATTTCACTCTTATGCTCAACCATAGCCTTAATGGAATGCACCTCATCAAGGGTGGTGGCCCCAGTACAACATTCCTCCCGCTCCTTTTCCTCCACCTCCTGCTCAACCACAACCATCGCCTCCTGCTCCACCAAGACAACCCCAAATAACAGGTAGGCTCAGCAAGTATATAGTGGGAAACCACCTGCCCAACCACAAACCCATCCACATCCATCTCAAATATACACCCCCACTCAACTACCCGTACGACCATTTCCAAACCCACACATTGGAGTAGCTCAACCCAATTACAATGCTTAGGCACAACATGTCCAAACAACTCCTCTTGAGCTCAATGATATTCACTATAGCTCAAGAAGAGTATTGCAAAAAAGAGATTATATTGACAGCATTGAAGGACAACATCTGGCAAAAGAAGATCCAAAAGAGGAGATCAAAGAACCAGGGGTTGCACTTGATGAAGAGAAGACATCGGAATCAAAGATTGAGAGTGCTCCCTCATGGTTACCATCAAATCCTCCATGTATTCAAGAGAAAAATTAGTAAAAAGAGGAAGATGTGAAGGTCATGATAGAAGAAGATATGGAGAATGATCTAGATCAGCAAAAGGACCAAGGATATCAGAGCTATATTGAGATATGGTTCCAAACGGTCACTAAGTTGCAGCAATACTCTCTTCCTCAGCTATGCTCGATCCCTTCAAGTCAAATCATTTGGTCTTTGAAATCTGAATACCTATCAAAGCATGCATTTCAAGCCTCCACATCATTTTGTTTCTAATATCGATGTGCACATGGCTCTATTGGAAGTATTTCAGCAAAAGGACCAAGGATATCAGAGCTATATTGAGATATGGTTCGAGACGGTCACTAAGTTGCAGCAGTACTCTCTTCCTCAGCTATGCTCGATCCCTTCAAGTCAAATAATTTGGTCTTTGAAATCCGGATACCTGTCAAAGCATGCATTTCAAGCCTCCACATCATTTTGTTTCTAATATCGATGTGCACATGGCTCTATTAGAAGCATTCTTATACTTAAAAATGATTTAATTTTTCAAGTAGGGTAGGGTAGAAAAAAAAAATAAGTAAAATAAAAAGAAAATAAGAGGAAAATAAAAATCTAAGGTGAAAACCTCCTGAGAGGCGCCTCAGATTGGCTCATTGATTGAAAACCTCCATGAGGTGGTCAATGGGTTGGAAAGAAGAGAAAAGAAAAAAGAATAAGATCCCTAGGTGAAAACCTCCCTTGGAGGTTCCCAGGGCAGGAAATTAGGGAGAAAACATCCATGAGGCGCCCTAGTTGTTTTCAAAAAAAAAAAAAAGACAGAAGAAAAGAGAAAAAGAAAAAATAAACCTAATTTCTATTGAATAATTGCAGGGTGTAGGAATGAAATTAAAGGTTAGGAGGATCGCACAAAACAAGGATAGAAGTTAGCACTAGGTTGCAAACATCCCTCACAATCCATTCCTCCATGACCACTACCCTTTCCCAAGATTTGGTCCCATTCGGACCGAGATTTCACCTTCTACAGGAAGTTCTGTGTCTTCTACAAGAATTTTTGTGTCTTCTACAAGAAACCTAAAAACAAGCCAAAATCGATCTTAGAAGAAGACCCGAAGGTTGAGAATCTGTCTAAGAGGCCTATAAACATCCCTGTTTCCATCCTTCACCCTTCTCCATCATTGTTTCCACCTCATTGTGCTTCTTTTATGAAAACTGTGTTTTCTACATGAAGTTCTTGTAGAAATTACAGAAAGCTAGAAATGGATTTTAAAAAGTAGTTTGGCGAACATGATAGCTTCATAAAGGGTTCATAAATCCTCCTACAATGGTCAAACCCCTCTTCCATCATTTCCATGGCTGCATTACAGCCCAAGCTCATTTTTTCTTACTGTGCAAAAAAAACTGCAGAATGCTTTGAAACAAAAATACATGGAGCATAAATTTATTTTTTCCCTAACTTGAAAACCATGCATCCATTTAAAAAACTGTTTTATGGGGAGCTGTATAGGGATGATGGCAACATGCCCAAGCAATTTCAGCCATTTCTGGTGCATGGTTTCCAAGAAATTATCCTCCACCACTTTCGGCCATTTTTGTATTTTCTCCATATCCGTGCATCCATTTCAAAACCTGTTTCACGGGGAGATGCATATAGGTGATAGTAACCTGCCCAAGCAGTTTCAGCCAATTCCAGTGCATGGTTTTCGATAAATTGACCTCTGTCACCTTCAACAATTTTCAATTTTTCTTGAAATTTGTACATCCATTGACCACGATTTTGCTATGGGAGGTGCATAATGATGATAGAAACATGCTCAGAAAGTTTCAAGTCAATATGATCTATCGTTTGGGAGCTATGGAGAAAAGAAGTTGTTGTCCTACAAAAATCTAGCATTATCAGCTTGAGGGTGCAAATCTGAACGTGGAAATAGATTCCTGTAGCTTAGATCCAGCTAGAGGATACCTGCACAAGAAAAATAGCCACACATTAGACAACAAAAGGCATATAACATCAGGGATCCAGGCATGTAGCAATGGAATATGAGCATGCAGTAGCAAAAAGAACCAAGGAGCATGTGGACTTACAGCTAAGTGTCTAAACGAGTTCCTCTATTTGCATCTGTATGATTCGAAAGTGCATGAACGAATGAAATGGTTGGAACAAGCCAGAAAGCTAGCCAATTAGCCCGACACCCTCAGCTAGTTCGGTTGCACTCATCCGGAGATCACCCAGTGGACGTGTCTAGTCAATTCACGAGAAATTAAAAAAAAACAGGTAGTGGCAAATGTTCTGAACTCCAGCGCACATGATGTCATGTGATTAAGGTAGAAAACATGAAGTTTCGTGATAGCACTATAGTCTTCATGGGGCCAACGCACATTTCTGCCACCTCATCTCCTCACCATGAATCACGCTAGCAGTTAAAAGACAGTTCAGTTAATGCATTCACCACTCTTTGTTCATTGTGCCTTCACGACGTCCCCAACTGGAGTACGCATCCACCACTTCCAGAGCAGCTAACCAATGGTCCCCTGCAAGATTTCTACCTGATTTTTAGAGATTTCTAACTATTTTCTTTTAAATCTCCTACCTATCGGCATTCTACAGGAAGCACAGATTAGTTCCATAGGAAACGAGAGCCTTCTACAGGAAGGATTCAACAGGAAAGACTGCACAACTTTTTGGAGCGGGAAAACCTGGGATTTTTCGTCAAATTTGGAGCTCCAAATGAGGTAGACTCAAAAAACTCCTCTATGCATGATGTGTTTGTGCAAGGTGGTGAATTGAACGACATTAGATTGGAAAATCATAGAAAAATTTGCCTGTGTATTGGAAGTAAAATGTCTGCATGTGTATTGCACTGAGTGTCCCAGTTTTTATGCATTAAAATTCTCCTCCACGTTTCATTTAAAAAAAAAAAAATCTCTGTAGGTAATATATTTGCAGCTGTGGAGGCCAGCGTGTGTGTGTAAAAAATTTTGAATTTGCATATCTATTTGTGTGCTGAGAAGAAAACTTGATCTCTGTGCTCTGCCTGTAAAAACAAAATTCTTCTTTTCATAAGCAAACAGTCGAGTTCTGGGTGACAACAATCTTAAAACAAAGGAATTGTTGCTAGTTGATATTGGACACACGAGAAATTCCTTCTTGGGTTCAGGGGAAACCAAATTCAACTATCCTCTATATCAGATTGACCGTTTAGTTGCCTGAGCATTTCCTTTTCTGATTAAAACATAAAAATAACACTCTCACCATGCCAGGAGGATTCATAAGGGGAGAACACACTGGAGAAGGTGATAAAACCAATGGTGAAGGAACACAAGACATTCAAGCACAGAAAGAACAAAAATAAAAAGGGGAAATGGGCCAGATTGCTGAGCCTAAACTAGAGGAAGAAACAACAACAACAATACCAAGGAAAAAAAGGAAGCAGAGGCAAAACAATGAAGAGGGTCCCCTGGGACGCTGGAAAGCGAGGCAACAACTAGTCTCAATGCATTAAGCATACCTGCAAAACAAAAAGAAAAGAGAAAAAGGCAGGCCTTCATGTATTTTAAGGTCAGGAAAAGCGCAAGAATTCAAACAAGAAAAGTAGGAGGAGCAGTGGAAGGACATGGACAAGAAGGAAAAATTTTATGGCACACATAAGTAGACCACATCAAAAGCCTCGGATGATAAGGAGGCCACCAAGGCCATCGAAGATGAAGAGATAGATTAGTTGCTCAAAGGATGAGAAAAATTTCAGTAGGGGGGTGATGATGAGCCCCAAAAATGGGTAATTATATGGGCTCATTTAGCCTCCTAATTCGACTTAATCCAACATTCTCATTAGTTTATTACATGTTTTTTATTATATTTATGCTAATAGAGTGAATTTTGTTAGTCATTATGCCAAAAAGTCTAATGTGTGCTTTATGCAGATTTTTGGTCAATTTTGAGACAAAATCAAAGGCTTAAATGAGCACTTGGTAGCCAAATTTGTGGAAGAACAAGGGAGAGAATTTGTAGGAAGGTGTCCCCTTCATTTATGAGCCCTTATCTCGAGTTCTCCATAAAAACGTGGAGCACAAGGGGCAACCAAGCAAGTCAACTAGGGCTGTTGTTAACTGCAAGTTTTGGCAGTTGAGTCCCTAAAGTTTAGGAGGACTATTGAGATCCTCAATTTGTATAAATAAGAAGGCTTAGGGCCTCATTGGAGTTAGTTCAATTTTAGTCAGTTTGTAGTCTGTTTTTACGCAGGAGTTAGTCAGATGTTAATTATATTTTATCCAGTAGGTTAGCTCTGCATTTCAGCACATTTTCAAGCTTTTTCTTGTAGACAGTTTCTGGGATGTAACTATTATTTTTTTTATCAATAAAGATGAATCCAGCTTTGCACTAGCTCTAATCTTTCTTAGGAGGCTGTAGCTCTTGGGTTTGGGCCCCAATACCTCCTTTGTGTACTTTTATGTGTCTTCACTGCATTCTTAGAATAAAATCTGTTATTTAGGTTAAAATCTTGTTTTGTTACTTAGGTTGCTTTTGATGATTAAAATAGCTTTTCATGCTTCAGGTTGATTTAACAGTTTGAGTACAGAAAAGATCTTTAGAAAAGACCATCAAGTAACCTTTGATCTCACCTCTCCCTCCTTGGGACCATGAGCTGAGACCAAGGCATACTTGCTGCCACAAAAACATTGTTTTGCTTTTCAATGCAATTGCAAGTGTTGGATTTTTAGATGGAAAAGTTGATATCAGTTATGCTTGCATATTTAGATTTGTTCATGCTTAGGTTTCCATAATTTTCTTGCATGATTTACTGTTCACAACTTGTTTTTCATCATGATTATGTTTTCTAGGTTAGATTAGGTCACAGTAGATAGATGTCTGATTTTTTTAGTCTTTCTTTGATTAGTTTTGAGAGATTGTGTGCAGATCACCTGTAATCCATCCCTACCTACCCTTCCTCCATCATACCACCTGCTCTAACCCCTAATTCTAAATTCCTTCACTTGATTCTCGACACTTCTCCAATTTGACCTAATTTCTACATTCTTGTGCAACATTGCTTCTTCCATCTTCAACCAAACCCAATCGCCTTAATAACTCCTTAGCCTCATTCATCAGGTGCTAGACCTCTTCAAACCCTCATCTAACCTCCATCTCCACTTCTCCACCTTTCTTCCACCAGAAACCCTTCAAAATTCTCTTTCGGAACATCCTGTAGAAGCTACAAAACATCCTGCAGAAGCTACAAAACATCCTGTAGAAGCCCTGTAGACTTCTTGTAGAAGCTCACGAAAGTAGTTTTTTGAGATCTGATCACTGTGAAACTCTCTGGAAGGGTGTTAGAGACTCCTTAGGCCCTCTTCTCACCTTCCCAACCTCTTGCAAGCATTTCCTTTCGCAAATCACCCTCTGCACAGAAAAAATAGTCAAAGTACATGCATAATAATTCTGCGAAATTACTCAAAAATGCAAAAAGATGTTTTTTTCATATTTCTCCTCAAAAGTAGCTTAGTCACATGCGTTTTACCTTTCCAATAGTCAATGGCATCCAGTTCCACCACTTTCATCTCTTTTCTTCCACTAGTAGGGCTAGTCGGTAAAACTAGGGTTTGCTAGGGTTTCCATTTCCTTTTAGCTTTCAGCTTCTTTCTGCAAGTAGACTAACGTCTTTTGAGTTAGCTTTCATCTGTCACAATTAAAAGCTTTTTCTAAGAGCTCACAGAAGTTGGATTAAGCTCCTAGCGGACTTGTCCCAGTTGATCAAGTGAAAACCACGACAAGAGCTAGTAGTTGTGCATATATCACCGTCGCTTCCAAGTTTGTTACGAACTACTGGGTTGATAAAAGTAAAGAAGGGATCCCTAGGAGTTGCAGCATTATTGCTGCAATACTGGAGCCCACCACTAGTTCTTGTGGAGCAACATGACTTGGGCGGCAAGAGGAGTGTATCATTGATGGGTCTCTCAATTAAACATAAATTAAGGCCCATGGCTCTAAATTAAACATGAATTAAGGCCCATCTAACCATCCTTCAACATATTAAACCTCTATTTTTGCATTAGATAATGTATTTTTAACTTTAGTATGTTCATTAGGAAGGCTTATCAATAATTTCATATTTGTGCTTCATACTATTCATTTTTGTGGAATATTATGAGAATATTGGACAGATTATGAATATTTGGAGGAGGAGATAATTTAGGGACTTTCTCCCTACCACAAAAGGATCAATATTAAATAATAAATCAACAAGATATTATGGAATTATGGCACAGATTATGGAACTCCAATGATTGAGAAAATCTAGGAATGTGTTCATTGTTATTTAATGCAGATTCCTAGTATTGAGAACCATATCCACTAATCAGGGGATTTTGGTGGGGAAAGCTTCCTCCTTTGATGGGGAATGATTCCTAATAATTTTGTGTAAGTACTAAGCCGAATTTGCCTACAGGGTGGATTTTTATTAGTTTTATTATGGAGAGAACTCGTATTTTTGTAGCTCCACTATCATTTCTTCCAGGGATGTAATTGTATTGATGAAAATAATGAATATTGGTGTCATGCTCAGCTTCTAAATCTTTTTCTCCTCCATAGGAATTTGATTTTCCTTGGTTTTGGTCATCCAAGGAGCCTTAGTTCTTTTTTGTATCATTTGTTTTTATTGTTTTCACTTCTTATTCACATGCATCTCTTGTTCTTGTTTCTTTCTATTTCTGCATTTAGTATTAATGATTTTTTGTTTTATGATTCAGTTAAATAGTTAGTGTAAGTTATTTTGCACGGTAAAAATCATCATTTCATCCTTGGAAAATATTTGGAAGGTCATAGTAATCATTGAGCTGCTTGGATTAGTTTGTTTATTCCGAAATCTAGATTTCTAGAACTCCTTTGTGGCAAATAGTAGCAAATTTCTGCTATTTTTTAGAGCATGCTAACGAGCTTCAATCAAGTTGATTCCACTTGCATTAGATCAAAAATAAATTCTAGTTAAGAAAAAAAATTATCCCATTGCATTTTCACTTGATTAGGTTATGCATTTGATAGGTTTACCAGCTTACTAGTTCTCGAATTTCTGGATTTTAGACTAGTAACTTTCCATTATTTAATAAATCTTTCCTATGTATAGATGAATTTGTGGTTAGATGCATATAATAATATGTGTTGTTGTAGGAGCTTATACATTGTAGAGAGACCTCATCTCATTCGCCTCATCTAAACCTCATCCACCCATGTCACCAAAATCCACTAAAATCTCAATCTGAATTCTTGTTTTATAAGCAAAAAATGCCATTTCCATTGAGCAAATCTACCCATATTGAATCCCTTGCTTGAGTTATGGGTAGTTTCCACCACCTCCATGCCTTATTTCCATTATCCACCTTTCCCAAGCTCCATTCCATATTCTAGACCAATTCCTGAGCTTTTGGCCTAATTTTGTAATAAAACAGGGGATCCTGTAGACATCCCATAAGAACTAGTACATCCTGTAGACATCCTGTAGTAGCCTATTTTGAACACGAATTGAGAAAAATCATAATTCAAGTTGGGATTAAGCCTCTACTTGACCTCCAAGCCATCAAAAGCATTGTACCCCTCTTCTTCCACACCTGTCTGTTATAGACATATTTAGGCACTGCAACCCCAATCACATATGTCGATAAACCAACGGCTCTCAAACCCATAAAAGTGTTCTTTAATACCCTAAAGAATCATGGTCAACTGATTACATCATTTCCCAAAAGTTCCACCTAAAAAACCACTCAGAACTGACCAAAACTGGACCATACAGGCTGCTCCATAGTCAAGGTGCGATGTATACTGGCTGCTACACTAGCTAGGTGATGCATACTGAAAGAGCTTTTTGTGGGGTGCAATGAGCGAGAGTAGGCAAATGGCAGAGACAGTTTGCTAAGAGGAAACCCAGAGAATCTTCTAGAAACTTCTCATATGACACTTACCTCTTTGAATTCGCCCAGGGATGAGTAAGAGATCAATGAAATCTCCAAGTGGAACCAAGAACTATCAATGGAATGACAGTAATAAAAAACCCAAAGCTGACTCACCCCTCTGCAAATATCTATAAATGGATCCCTCATCTGAGAGAGCTAGGGGCTGGAATTTTGTAATTTGTAAAGAAGTGTTGTTGGTTTCTCTTTGAGAAGAGACATTGTATTGTTGGGTGATCTTGTTTTTCATGAGGTGAAGAGGGCTTTCATGTTGGGAGGATGATGCTGGATCAAACATCTGGGTTGTAATCCTCTCTTCTAATATCAATAAAGTTATTTGAGTTTTCCTCCATATTATCATGTGTTTATGAGTCTTGTTATTTGTGAATGCAATTCTATAGTTAATGTATTTCTTATTCTCCATTTCTTATGATATTATAGATTGAGATGCTTTGATGGTGTTTTGTTGCTTTGCCTCTACAGGTATTCTCTAAATTGGGACAAGTAGGAGAAGAGTGGAAAGCTCTATCAAGGGAGAGAGGAAACAAGCAAGGAGACAAGTGGAAGATCTAGGTTGGTTCTCGTTGCTTCTCTCCTAGCTATCATACATAAAGGAAATCACAAGTTGCTTTGAATTGTTTGTTTCTAAGATAGCTACCCATCTTAGTGGGATTAGCAGATCAAAAAGAAACTAGTTTTCCTGGAAACAAAGTGGCGACTCTGCTGGGGAGAGAATAGTTTGTTTGCTTGTTATTGTTGTTTTTTATAAACTACAAACGCAGCCCGAAGTTAAGCCGGCTAGCCTTCAAACTACTCTTGATATGCAAGTGCAAAGTAGATCAACACTACTTTAGTCAATCTTTGGGTTGGTTTATGAACTGAACATCTAACTTGCAAACATCCTAAGTACCATTGTGGTAGCTCAATAACCTCATAAGATCATACCCCTATACTTTGTTTTTACTGTCTATCATAGCTCAACCTAAATCACTGAACTAAGCTACAAATTTTGAGCAAAAACCAAACTCAGTTTCGTTCCCTAGTTCATCGCACTGTCTGTAACTGGCAGCCTATATGCATTGCACCTCTCGTGTGTTGCAGGTGAGATGTATCCCTGTTTCCCTTAAGGACAAGTGCGATGACTGGATGATATTGTTTCTCTCTCTTGAATTTGGTTTTTTCCTCCTTCTTTTCAGCTCTATTCAGTAGTTTTGCTGCTTATGATCAGTATATCATTGCTGAAGCCTCCTTCCTTCACATTATTCAGCCTCCATTAATAGGGATTTGTAAATGTTTTTATGTGTTTGTCTATCATTTGCAATCCTTCTTTGTCAAAAGTAGCTTAATCGAACTGTCATTCTTGATGCAAAGAAGTGTCATAACTGTCATTTTGAGTCAAAGAGAAGAGTGTCGTAAAGTCTTCCTCCTCTAGATAGTTGATTTTACTTTTGTCATTGTATTTGATTTGAATTGTCAATATTTGAAGTGTTGAAAGCAGTTTGCCATTCGAAATTGAAAGTGTCATTTTAGTCTTACTTTCATGTTGATTCTTCGAAGTGACGCTTTGAAGAAAACAATTTAGATCTATACTTAGTTTTCCTTTTTGGCATTCTCACATTAAGGAAATGGAAAAAAAATACATGCATGTGCATTTGAATTTAGACTGCATGGGGAAAATGATTTAGGAAAAGTGCATTTAGTGTGTGCTCTCTGCTCTATGTCAAAAGAATCGTAACCTTCTTTCCTCAGTAGCTAGGATTTTCATTGCTAAAAGAAAACAAACTACTGTTTACCATTTTAGATTATATATTTAGGAATTTTACATCTACATCACACGGTGAAACTTGAAAGACAAACTTCTAAGCAAGATCAACTCTAAAATAAATCTCAATGAACATAACAATGCTTTGGAACCTAATGCAACACATCCAGAGGTCTAGGCTAGAGATGTATTCCGGTGTCGTAAAACCTTGTAACTACCGTTTTCATCGAAGGTTGGGTGATTCCTCCACTTTGATACGACAAGTGATAGTACGGACATGTGCTCCCCATACCGTCGAGTATATATTGGGAGACCACAATAGGCTGATATCCTTTATCCATAGGAAGTTGTGTCTACCGCTATATCGATCGCAATGCACTAAAAACAACATTTCGGAAGAGTGACTGACGTACATAAGTCCTTGGTAATTTCTCTTTAATTTACCACCAAGGTGTATTTTTCAGTTTTGCGATTGGTTTGGTAATCCCTTTGTCTAGATTTCCATAGTAGTCACTTTCATTCCTTTTCGACTCATTAAAAGAAAAGGTCCATTTGAGCACTTGTCACTTCAGGCTCATTAAAAATCGAAGGCAACTAGAGCCATCTTTAGCTTTTCTCAACTCTTAAAAATTGAAAAAACAAAGTTGTGTCAAAGCATCATAAAGTTTATTTAATTCGGAATAGCATCCCTGTTCCTTCGTTGATCTCAAGTTAAGGTAATGGAGTCCACCAATCAAGGAATCCCCCTTGGGGGGGAATCCTAGTCATTTCACTTCTTGGGGAGATATTGTTGCTCCATATATGGATACATTGTCCCTTCCAAGAATCATAATTGGCTTGCTAGTATGGCTATTCTCAACCTCTGTCGTTCAAAACACTGTGATTCCTCAGCAATCAAATTAGAAACCAAATGATACTGAAGTTGTCCCCTCATCTTCTACTTCGTTTGTTTCTCCCTCTGCTTCTTCCTCTTTGCTTGGTGAAACTAGTGATGCTAAAAACCAAGTAACTGAGAAGAAGAAGAAAGGGAAGGAGAAGAAGAAGAAGAAGGCAGTCAAGCAAGGGGGAAACCATGCATCATCTGGCAAAAATCCACACACCGAACCTTCGAAACCCAAATCTCCATGCATAATTTGCAAAGGAAACCACTTTCATCGAGATTGTCCTTGCATTCCGCGGATCTTGATAGAATGGTCTCCTTGTTTTCACCGTCCAGTGTCATCAACCTCTGTCGATCATGTTGAGAACACACCATCAAATACTGAAAATGAAGTCAATGGACAAAAAGTAAAGTTCAGGTTTCCATGTAGGTTGTGTGAAGGCATTCATGCTCTTCACCATTGTCATTTTCTGGACAAAGCCAAGAGCGTCTTGGATAATCGTCCTGCTTCGCCGCAACGACTTCCGCCTGGATACAAGAAACTCTTGCCAAGTCCATCGCTAGCTGAAAATATGACTGACATAACTCAATTTCCAGTCGAAACCCCTATCGTTGAAGGTAAACCTTCTGAGTCCATACTGGACCAAATTCAAGAGGTCGAAATGGCAGCTGACCCAGTCTTACCTTTAGAAGTTCCACCTTCAGATGATACAATTTCCAAAGATAATGAGAATGACATTGTTCAAATTCTTTTTGTTAACACAGAGTCTGATGAACTTGGGGGAAATCCACCATTCCTTTACAATAGGAGGAAAGTTCCCCATTTCAAGAGGTTCATCTAGCCCTTTATTCGGTACCCCCTCTAAGCAATCTAGTCATTTCCTTCGATTGGAATCAACTAACGGGACCCCACCTTCCATTTAATGTACCATTCTGAATCATAGTACATGTTTACAAAATGATTGTGTCTGGAACTATCATAGATGAAGGGGCTTCAGTGAGTATCCTTTCCTCAACTGCTTGGAAAGTTCTTGGTTTGCCATCACTTCTGCCTGAGAATCAAAATTTGTTAGGCTTCAATAAAGGAACCAGTCGACCGTTAGGGATCCTTCCGAAGTTACCTATAGCTTTGATAATGAAAAATGTTCACTTGAACGTAATGGTAGTCTAAGGGCCATTAGATTATAAGCTACTCCTTGGGCGTGGCTACATTTACAACATGGGAGCTATTGTTTCCACACTCTTTCGAGTGATGTGTTTCCCACATGAAGGCAGAGTGGTGCAACTTATCGACTAGCTTTCATTTCCTGGTTCAAACATAGCTACGAGTCAAACATCATCCCTAAATGTTCTCCTTACGTCAAGAATGTCTCTTCAATCTTTAGTTCATCCACCTAATTACCGCGAGTAGTCCGATGAATGTAACAAAGCATAAGGGGCATGCACCCTGGTCTGCTTTGGCAGGAAAACCCAGCTGAAAAAATAGATTTCCTTGTAGGTTATATGACCGGCCTAAAACACCATTTCCATGTAGGATATGGGATTAGTTTGAAACAATTATCTCCTCGCAATTTATGTGATTAGAAGTTCACACCATTCACCTTTGTCTATTTCGATGGAAAAATCTTAGGAAGTGTTTTGTCTTCTCACGGACGAAACAATCCTGCTTAAATGCAGGGACTTCCATAAGGTAACCTGGAAATTCTCGTTTTCTCAATACCTGGGAGCATGCAAACCTTTTTATGCAAGTGAAAAGTGACCAGTTTCATTTCGTAGCATTCTTAGCCATTTAGCTCCTTAGTTTCAACTTCTTAGGTTAGGTGATTGGTTTGATCCACCATTCACCTTTATCGGTGATGTGTAGACAAAGCGAAGGAAACATTTGATCTAGGCGAAAGACAAAACTATCCTACCTAACCTCAGTATTTCATTAGCTTTTAGTGTAGTTAGCTCTGTAGTTTGGTCGCTTCCAGCCTACATAAAAAGGCAATGAGCAAGGTTTCGCGTGGTGCAAGCTCACTAAAAATGAACCTACTAATGAGACACATCTTTAAAATGACTGGTATGAGCAATGTTTCCACAAGGTTCAAGCTCATTAAAAAATAAACCCACCACTAAGCATATGTTAACGAAAGGTTCAAGCTCATTAAAAAATAAACCCGCCTTCAGTAAACGACCTCTGTGATTGCCATGATGTCAGCCTTTCAAACCTTGGTTGTGTTCTTACCGTCACCTCCATTCTTTTGGCCGATCATACGCTTCCACTTGATTTTTTACCCTTTTGAGGAACAACTGCAATGAGTGATTCTGTTAGCCACTCTCTTTACACTGCCATGTTTGAGAAATTCCAAACTTATCTGGAACCAGTTGCTATCCAGAAACATCACTCGTTCCTCAAAAATGACTCTCTTTTAAGCTCTTTTTTCAATCGTAAAGTATGAAAAGATTGCTGAGCTAATGGCCTTTCTAGATCGTTAAAATAAGGGGAAGGCCATCCCTCCTCTACATTTTAATCTTTTTGGACCTGAGGGATCATTTCACAAAAAGATCGAGTGCTTGTCTTTTTAGCTCGCTAAAGCAATCGAAAAGTCATTCCTTTCGTATTATTTTATACTTTTTCAGACTTAAGGGATTATGCCACGAAAAAGGACTGTTGGAGTTTCCTTTTCATCCCTTTTTCAAACTCTCTAAAGATGAAAATAACTGAGTTATCCTCATCATGAAACTCGTTAAAACAATAGCCACAAACTTGTCCATCTAGACAAGAGTGAGTTTCACTGTCACTAGGCTCGCTAAAACATAGCGACAGGTTTGCCCAAAGGGAAAATTACAGAACAAGCATATGTTATCCTCCTCAAGCTTGAAAAAAATAAAGAGGTACTGGTCAGTGATGGCTGGGAAAAAGGGAAGAAATCTTGAAGAAATTCATTGGTAGCAGGTCACTCTTGAACATGCCACTTTCACTCCATCACCATGATTGAGTCGGGTTGGGTTATTCTATTCACCGGTCACATCACCATTGGTCCTCCATACCATCCATTTTTGGGGTTAATGCTACCAATCCATCTCAGTGTCACCGATATGTTCAAGAAAAGTCATTCAGAGAATTCACCACCCAACTAATGCCTCATCCACTACAATACATTCACCCTCCATTTTTCATGACAGCCATTCCTAAACCTTGTATCATCAGATCATTTTCACCTGCATAAAATCATTTGCTCTATTTCGTGCCATAGATGTGGGATGCATTAAGGCCCTCCTACGATGGGTCACTTCTTGTTGACATCAGCTTATTATCAAAGAAGTTGACTTAGGAACAATCCTTTCAGTACTTTGAAGCTTGCATGCCTCAATGGCAAGTTTCTCACTTCCGGCAACAGGTTTACATTAATGGATTTCGACCGAAAGCTTTTATGTGGTGTTGAACATCAGATCATGTTTTCACACCATGTGAATTGTACTACAGTACCTTGAGGGTCATTATCATTATTAGTGATTCCTCTCACGCTTGTTAACAACTTACATCATTGGGTGGTAATCAGGCGATGTATTTCCATGTTTGACTTCAGAACACATTTTCACATGGATCGACTTGTACATCGGGCGAAGATTGAATGAGTTTGAAGACCCCAGATCTAGTTTCATCCATCCGGGCTGCAATATTTTCAGGAAAATAAAGACATTAATTGTACACAGAAGCTGCACAGATGATCATCCAAGAAGGAATGATGTCTCTATAAGAATCATTAGTCTACAATAATAGACGATTATTTGCCCTATGTGCATGAAAATGAATTTATAAAGCTGAGCATGGGAATGCCTGCCTCAACCAGATCATGAAAATAATATGAAGATGATGTATTGTATTGTATTTTATACAGGTCACCTTCCAGTTTGAATACCTCGGATCCTCATGATAAAGCATTTCACCCAACATCAGAATATTTATGAACTCATGCCTTTGGGGGAAACTGTTATAGACATATTTGGGCACTGCAACCCCAATCACATATGTCGATAAACCAAGGGTTCTTAAAACCCTAAAAGTGTTGTTTCATACCCTAAAGAATCATGGTCAACTGATTACATCATTTCCCAAAAGTTCTACCTAGAAAACCACTTAGAACTGGCCAAAACTGGACCATACAGACTACTCCATGGTCAAGGTGCGATACATACTGGTTGCTACACTAGCTAGGTGCGATGCATACTGAAAGATCCTTTTGTGTGGTGCGATGAGTGAGAGTAGACAAATGGAAGAGGCAGTTTGCTAAGTGGAAACCCAGAGAATCTTCTAGAAACTTCTCATATGACACTTGCCTCTCTAAATTCACCCAGGGATGAGTAAGAGATCAACGAAATCTCCAAGTGGAACCAAGAACTATCAGTGGAATGACACTAATCAAAAACCCAGAGCTGAATCACCCCTCTAAAAAGATATATAAATGGATCCCTCATCTGAGAGATCTAGGGGCTGGAATTTTGTAATTTGTAAAGAAGTGTTGTTGGTTTCTCTTTCAGAAGAGACATTGTATTGTTGGGTGATCTTGCTTTTCATGAGGTGAAGAGGGATTTCATGCTGGGAGGATGATACTGGATCAAACAGCTGGGTTGTAAACCTCTCTTCTACTATCAATAAAATTATTTGAGTTTTCTTCGATATTATCATGTGTTTATGAATCTTGTTATTTGTCAATGCAATTGTATGGTTAATGTATTTTTGATTTTGCATTCCTTATGATATTATAGATCAAGATGCTTTGATGGTGTTTTTTTGCTTTTCCTCTACAGGTATTCTCTAAAGTGGGACAAGTAGGAGAAGAGTGGCAAGCTCTATCAAGGGAAAAAGGAAACAAGCAAGGATCCAAGTGGAAGATCCAGGTTGGTCCTCTTTGCTTCTTTCTTATCTATCGTGCATAAAGGAAATCACAAGTTGCTTTGAATTGTTTGTTTCTAAGTAGCTACTCGTCTTAGTGGGACTAGTAGATCAAAAAGGCACTAGTTTTCCCAGAAACACTGTCTCCCCCACCAAAGAACAAGGAAATATTAGCATTTACATTTATAAAATGAAAAGATAAAGAAAAAAAATCTTTTTATTTCTTAATTAGCACATGCATGCAATAGTTAATACTCCCTAGATTATATTCCATGCTCAGTTAGTTTAAATCATCACATTTGATAAATAGGGTTGATTTAGGTTTCTTTTACATTTAGTTCATGATATTTATGCAATTATAACATGTTTCTTTCCTTGTACTTTATTTCTTGCAATAGGTTAGGGTTTCCATTTTGAGCAGTTCATTTTCTGCAATTAGTTTAGGATTTGATTTCAATACATGCACTCCATTACATCATAACAACAAAGGAAGGTCACATTGTATATTGCACATATAATGTTGATACCTCTTAAGTTTGGACGAACCTTGGGTTGATAATTAAAGTTGGTAGCCTTGGGAGTTGCAGCATTCTTTTTTAAATATTGAGGCTCATCAATCATGTCCTTTCCTTAGAACATGGGGGTGTCTCTTTCAAGACTCTCTCATCCTCTTGGTGGTTGTTTTAATTTTAATTATTTTGACGTGAGGGTTGTTTTCCTTTTATGGTGTTACAGTGCTTGGTCATTATTCTTTAATAGGCACTAACAAGCACTTTATATCCAAGGGGGCCAAAATGATACATTTTTCTTTCTCTGCAATTGTAGCAGGTGGATTTATAGCAATGTCAGGCTTGTGCAATAGAGTTGCAACCACTAGAGCTATAGTTATCATATAGTTTAGATCTACAGGAGAGAGATTCTTACTAATATATTATATTACATACGGGAATTCTTATTTAGCTTGTCATAACACAACTCCTATAGCAGTGTATAAGGCATCTGCAGAAATATGGAATGGGACAAACCAAGTAGCTCCTCTTAAAACCGAAACCTTTGACACTTTAGACTTTAATTCTTCGAAATCATGTTGAAATTTTTTTCTCCGCATAAGTGTAAAGTTTTTAGTTAGTAGAGAAAATAATGGACTAGCAATTTGCAAAAAAAAATTCAATAAATTATCCATAGTAATCGACATGTCCTAGGAAGTTAGGTACTTATTCTTGTGACTAAGCAGTCGGGAAATGTAATATCATCCTATTTTTGCTAGACCTCCCTTTTGCCTTAAATGTAATTTCCTAACATAATGTCATTAGCTAACATCATTTGACACTTGAGATTTCTAAGTGCCACATTAGGTTCCTTACACCTTATTAATGTCTTCTCCAAATTAGTTATTTCCTCATAAAACTCGTCGACATAAATTGTGAAATCATCCATATATATCTCCACAAACCATGTATCAAATTAGAGAATATAACAATTACAAGTCGTTGAAATATGGCAAGGGCATTACACAATATGAATGGTAGAGCTTGAGATGCAAATTTCCCCCATGGACAAGTAAATGTATCTTGGTCTTTAGACATAATTTGGATCTTCTACTTGCTAAATCTGTTGAAGAAAGGAAAATACTTCGTTCTTTCTAGGGTTTCCAAGGCTCGGTAGATGAAGGGAAGCAAAAAACAATATTTGTGAGTTGCCTTGTTAAATTATCGATAATCTATGCAAACTCTCCATTTCCCATTTTTATTGGGTACAAAAACGAGAGAGGAGACCCATTGACTATAAAAAATTGGGTAAATAAAATAAGTTGCAAGCAATTTATGTAGTTCCTCCTTTACTATATCTCTCAATACTAGATTCCTTCGATGTTGGGGTTGGAGAATGAGTCTAGATCCTTCCTTTATATATATGGGATGTGTGCATAATTTAGTATTGATGCAATTCATTTTTTAGTAATCCCAAGTAAAGGACTCACTATGTTTTTGTATTACCTTGATCAACTGCTCCTTTTGTTGTTCATTTAATCCCCTGTTAATTTTCACGTTTTGGCCGAGACTAATTTCTATGGATTCTACAATGGAATCCTAATCTTCTTCGGTTGAAGGCTCATTATCTATAGGTGAAGTTCTTGTTGAAATGAAAGAATATTGTACCTCGGGGTGTAAAATATGATCAAGTGTGTGTGCATGATTTGAGGAAGAAGAGGAGGCTATCAAATCATTGATCTCATAATCCTCTATTTTCTCATGAATGACCAAGTATTGGTTTATGGAGAGGTCTTGAAAGAATTCTCTCTACATCACTATTCTCCTCTTTAGTCCAAATAGGTATTTTGAATCTATATCGGGCTTGGTGGGAGGATAAAGGGTTAAATATTTCATAGAGGTTCCATGTGAGATGGTCATGTTTCTCGACCTACAACCAATGTAAGCATCGATAATGGCCAACCAATGTTTGCCCAATACCATAGGATGTCCATTTAAGGAGGTTTCAAGTCACAAAATCATGAAATATGCAGGGTATTCCAATGAATTCATTCAAACTAAGAAATCCTCTAATATCCCTTTTGCTTAGTGGTAAGTCTGTTACCAAGTTGTAACATGGTGGGGGTTTTCCTAAGACCAAAGAGTCCTAAGGCTTTCATAGTTTCATGCATCATGAAAGTAATTGTAACACCCAAATCAATCAATGTGTTAGGAATAAAAATGTCATTAACTTGTAAATTAACCACTAGATTTTTGGGTTAGGATACTTGGCTATTAAGACCCCACCCATCATCAGTTTTGACAAATTTTCAATAACATGGATGGTCTGGGGTTCTTTCTTGTTCTCGTGGGTTTCCTCAAACAAAGATTCCTAATTTATTTAGAGTAAATAGGCACATATTTGATGGCTTGAAGAAATGGTATCTTTACACACGCATTTCCAAGTTCTCCCAAGAGATCAAATTCAAGTTGAACAATAGGTTTCTATTAGCTTAATCTGCCAGGGTAAGGTAGAGGTTGGGGTTCGGGATGTGGATAATATATAGTTAATTTTTGTTCAAATTATTCATTCCACACCTCTTTATTTATATCTTCAATACGAACTCGATATTGGTTATTGGTTGGGGTCCTCCAATTTCATAGATGAATATCATTGCAATCTATGGAAGAGATAGAGTGTGTAGGATAGGTGGTTTCAAGCTATGCAGGTTGATTTTCCCTTTCATTATTTGAGTTAGGGATTGGTTGTGTGGGAAATTGAATTCTACTAGGGTTAGATGTCATCACCTGCAATTTTGAAGGAGGAAGGAGTTGTGAGTGACGATCATAGATTTAATCTTCTCTCACACATATCTGAATGATGAGGTTTGAGCCTATGTAATAGAGACATCCATCAATCAATGTGAACCTTTCTCTTTGTTTTACAATATTTTGATGTTCTTTTAGTGAGAGATAATATGGAAATCTATCTTCAGCCAAGTACTTAGCATTATATACAAACCAACAAGAGTTAGTAGAAATCAGAAATAGGTGCTGATAAGGAAAATAATATTCTACAAGGTTCTCATTTTCATTAGATGTGAGTCTACAGAGAAAATCAACTACAACATTATCCTTTCATGGTTTATTTAGGATGGTTATATCATGTTCTTGTAATAACAATAAACATCTAGTAACTCTATCATTCGTAATTAGTTTATTCATTAAATACTTGATTGCAACATGGTCAGTGTGTAATGTTACTAGATAACCTGTTATATAATGCTGGAATTTGTTAATTGCATAAATCATGGCAAGGAAATCCTTTTCAGTTATCATATAGTTTATATTTGCAGGTGAGAGATTCTTACTAACATAGTAGATTACATACGGGTATTCTTCTTTAACTTGTCATAGCACAACTCCTATAGCGGTGTCTACGGAATATACGGAAATATGGAATGGGACGGACCAATTAGCCCCTCTTCAAACCGAAACCTTTAACACTTTAGAATTTAATTCTTTGAAAGCATGTTAACATTTTTATGTCCACGCAAGCATAGAGTTTTTAGTTAGTAGAGCAATAATGGAAAAACAATTTGAAAAAAAAAACAATAAATTATCGATAGTAACTGACACATCCCAAGAAGTTACGTACTTCTTCTTATGAATAAGCAATCAAAAAATGTAATATCATCTTAATGTTTTATATATCTAGCTGAATACCTTTTGCTGAAATGTAATGTCCTAACATATTGCCATTAGTTAACATCATTTGACACTTGAGATTGTTAAGGGCCACATTAGATTCCTTGCACCTTATCAATGTTTTCTCCAAATTAGTTATTGCGTCATAAAACACGTCAGCATAAATTGTGAAATCATCCATATATATCTCCACACAATCATGTTTCAATTAAGAAAATATACCAATTACAACTTGTTGAAATATGGTAGGGGAATTACACAATCTGAATGGTAGAGCTTGATATGGAAATCTCCCCCATGGACAAGTAAATGTTGTCTTATATTTGTTTTCAGACATAATTTGGATCTTTTTATAACCACTAAATTTGTTGAAGAAAACAAAATACTTCATTCTTACTAGGGTTTCCAAGACTCAGTTGATGAAAGGAAGAAAAAAATGGTCTTTGTGAGTGGCCTTGTTAAATTATTGATAATCTATATGTCAGCACCTAAATCCGCCTCAGGCTAAAGGAAGGCAAATTTTAGGGTAACCACAAACCACGCTCAGTCTGGTAGCTAGCCCTACCAGAATAGGAGAGGGCTCTCTCCGGGTCACACTCAGTGAATAGATGAACGAGAAGGACTGAGATGACTTACAATGAACTATTTGTCTTAGGCTAGTAAGTGGAAATGAAAACAAGGGGTGATTTTTATGAATGACTGTATTTCTAGGATGTTATGGGACCACTAGACCTCAATGAACAGAGAACTTAAAATGAAGGCACAAATTATTTCATGAGGCAAGGTAGACTGAAAGCATAGCAATTTAGTTTTAAAATGTGGCGGGATGGAAATATTGATTAAGAAGTTGAAAAGGGCATGGGCGACGTGAATCCTTTTCAAACAGAAGAATGAACAATGTATATGAAATTTTACCACAGGTAGAGCAATAGAATTGAATTCTACCTGATCTCACTCAAAAAATTTCACCAGAAATGGATACGAAATGAAACTATGGAACATAAAAAAGAAATGGAGAGAATGATTAAGAAGTTGAAAAGGGCATGGGCAACATGAAACCTTTTCAAACAGAAGAATGAACACTGTATATGAAATTTTCCCATAGGTAGAGCAATAGAATTGAATTCTACCTTATCTCACTCAAAAAATTTCACCAGAAATGAATGTGAAATGGAATACAAAACATAACAAGATACATATGAAACATAAGAGAAACACTTGCTATACTCACAACCATGCGAATCTCATGAAACAAAGCCACTGCCTTTCATTAATTCTCTGTAAAAATATACAATGCAGAAACAAAGTTTCTTTCCCAAAGTCTCCCAGAAGTTACAAGCCAACCAACCCTTTGCAAATAACTTGCATACAGTATATAGAATATGTGTGGAAGGGATAGAACACCCAGGGGTTGGGAAGTTACTCAAATCATTTCGAAATGGAGATGGAGAGCCAACCATCAGTTACAGGTGTAGCACTGCAAATATGACATTTAGCTTTGCGGTGACCGTTTGCCTTCCTTCGCCACTTGGATAGAAGCCAATCTGGAGAAAAAACATTTTAAATTCCACATTTGGTGCCAAAAAACCGAAGTGTAGATGAGCGGGCCCACTTGGAGAAGTTGCGAATTGAAATTTCGCGAAACGAAAGCAAATTGGCAATTTTTCCTCTGTGCGCCGCGCACTTTTCTCTGTGCATCACCCTACTTTGGGACCTGTTTTGGGGCACTTCCAGGTGTCAAAAATGTGCCTAAGTGGCTTTCTTGGAAATATTGTCCTGTCTACTTTCTAACCCAACTAGAATTTCTGAAATTGAAGCTTATTTGCCCCTCCAAATCTTCATTTTCCCAAGACTGCTTTCTGTGTGTCCAAATAGTAGCAGAAAGGCCATTTTTGGGCGTTTTTTAACCTTTAGGTGACCCAAAACTTATCAAAATTTCTAGCTCGGACACCAGTAGATGTAATTTTTTATGCTGAATCCAAAATTGCAAACTTTTTCTCGATTGGAGTGCTAGAATTTTAGCGTCGCACAGGGTGCGCAGCGTACAGGGAGAAAATCCTTGTTTTTCGCCCAAAAAATATCCCTGTGACCAAAAATTGCCCAATTTTTTTTTGAGATTTTGGCTGGAAGTTATTGATCGGGTGCTTTGCTGAGTCAAGGAGGCCTCAGCCAAGATCCTGAGCCTATCTTGCTCTTTTTCCCTTTTTTCCCTTTTTGTGGCTTTCCTCAGTTTTGCTTTCAAACTCCTTATTCGGGCTCTCAAACTCAAGTTTCGTGCCCTGTAATGATGAGCCATGTGTCTCAACAGTGTGTTGTCTTTGTCGGCCTTGTTCAACATTTTTTCCAGGTGCATGTTGACTCTGTCAAGAACAAACTCACGATCATCCATATCCTATTGCTCTAATGAAGTCAATTCAATCCTCCTCTGCTGGGCAGTTAGGCAATCCTCATGGATGTTCTGCAGCTCCATGATCACATGCTGGTCTTCCAGCTATTTGTTCCTCTGCTCCAGATAGTTGATGACCCATCTAGCCCTCTCGAAATTTAGCATCAAGTCTTTGATCTCCGTGTCCTACTCCTGAATGGTCATCCTAAGTTTTGCATTTCTGCCTCTGTCTCTTCATCCAGCATGAGGATGACACTGGTATCCTGTGCACCTGATGGCCCCTCATCATGCATGGGCTCCTTGCCCTTTTCCAATACCTGTGTATTTGATGCCGAAAGCAAGGCCCCTTCCACCCCGGGTGGAGATAACACTCGCTTTTCTACTGCAAACAAAGTCCTGGTGCCTTTCGGATAGCGTCTCTGATATGTGACGGAAAATGGCACCACAGTGGTCTCATGGCGCTCATGCTGATGAGAAGGACCACCTATCTCATGTTTTTCCTCTGATACTACCTGTGGAGTGTTGAAGAAGTCATGAGAGATGAAGTCCTCCCAAGTAATGCCCTGCAATCCCAACTGATGATCCACCAAAATCTGGATGAGAGCAAAGTGATATACACTGTTGAGCTGTTGCCGAGGGGTCTTGTGCTACATGAACTTTCTCATCCTCTCTATGTTTCCGCAAATGAAAAATGGGAGGTTCATCATACGCACCCTGGTGAAGTGCATGAGTAACCTGATGTGATAGGCATATATGCGAGAAAACCTCCCCTCACAACTAAAGTATTTCATGATCAATCTCATGAGCGGAACATAATCATCTCTCAGAAATCTGAATGGGAAAACTCTTGTCAGCTGACTCAAACAACTGGCCTTTATGTAAGGCTCATAAATTTCCCTCTCCACCTTCATCTTCTTGTGCTAGTGTTCTCCAACATTTGGTATGCATGTTGCCACTGATATGGTTTCGGGTGTCAATGTGAAAGTGACCCTTGCCAAGATAGACTGTCCTCCATGTAGGTGAAGTGCAAAGAGGCGGGCCAACTCATGATGAATTCTAACATTTTCCACCCTCTGACAAAATTTGAAACATGCCAAGTGCTGGAAACAAGACATAGTGAGAGGACATGCCTGCAACTCAGTGAGGCTGTTTGGTTCATCCTTGACATGTCTGCCACTCCTAGGTCTCCGGGGAGCCTGTTCCCCTGAAGCTATATCACTGTGGGTTTCCCCTTCATAATCTGATGAAGTATCTGATGCCATCGCTGCTGTTTGTACCCTGAATTTCTTTGTTGCCCTCTGAAACCACTGAACTGATAGATGCTCTGCAAATCTGTCACCAAGGGGACAATAAAATAGGGGAGTTTAGGAGGGGAACGATGAAAAGAGGAATAGGAGTTTAAAAGGAGAAATTTATCAGGGATTTGGGAGTTTTTGAGTATGGTGTTGATGGAGTATGGTTTGGATGTTTTGAGCCATAGGAATAGAGGGGACATATGGATATGATTACAGTGGAGCTAGGGTGATTATTAGGGGAAACTGCTACAGGGGGATTAGTTGATAGAGGTAGGTTAGGAGCATGCTTTAGCAATAAAGTCACTGTAGCAAAACCCTAGCTTTCATGACCTTCTTTATATCATCTTTGTTTTACTTTTAACACTTTTGCATTTTATTTCATGGTCATCATAATAACATTCCCCTTCAAGTTTAAACACCAATGATGAAGGTAGTTGGGCTACCTCTCCAACCTTGAGGGTCATTCACAAAATGTTTTGGGCAATTTGGTGCATTTTGGGGCTTATAAGCATGTGTGCCGCGCGCTCTGCCCAGTGCGCCGTGCCAGTGGCAATTTTGCACTGTGGTCGGGCTCCCAGTGCGCCATGCGTCTTGAGTGTGCCGCAACACCTTGTGTGTGCATCGCTCACTGTAAAAGTCGCCTAGCTTGCTTTGAAAAACAAGGGAGGGGGTTTTAGTGGTGAATTTAGGGTGATTTTCATAGGAAACATGATGGAGGGGAGGCGAGAATGAAGATGGGTGAGGGGACAAGGGGAGGGGAGCAAAACCTTGGTGGCATCATCACAATTTTGCAACCCATTTATCGTTTTTCTTGGTGATCTTTTCCATGGATGGCCTTGTGTTTTTGGCTACCATTTAAACATCTTATAAACACCATATCATTGACAAAATTGATGTACAATAGGTGTCATAAAGCCTACCTCTTGATTTGATGCGCTTCACAAAGATTTGAAATGGTTCCGCTTTGTTTTTGAGCTGCTGGACTGTGTGCGCCGCGCGCTCTTCCCAGTGCGTCACGTGCCTTATATGCGCCGCGCCTGTGTATTCATTCAACGACGGGCTAGCTGTGTATGCGTCGCGTCTGGTGAGTGCGCCAGGCTCCTGCCTGTGTGCGCCGCGCTTCCCAAGTCACCTCCCAACTCACTCAAACTATTACCAATCTCACTCTCCCACCTTCTGTAATGTCTTTCCAAGTCTCCAGTGGCACAATGTCTTTGCTTTGGGCCAAAATATGTATTTATAGGCTTGAGAGAAACTGGTTTGATTTTTTCCTCTTTAAAAACCCCTTTTCTAATGTTTGTGTTCTGCACCTTTTCATTGACCTTTAAACACACTGATTTTCGCTTTTTCCTTGAAATTTTGTCTCAAATGATTAAATCTTTGGCACATCTTTGCAGGGATGGTGTGACGGGGCATCTGGCTTTGAAATCCTTGACTGCATCTGAAAATGTCAACTGTCGATTTTTTGGAAAATTTTGTCATGGTTGACCTTGTTTGACTTTTCTTCAAAACAGAGTTTTGAAGAAGAGCCGATGTCTCTTGAAGTGATGATGAAGCTTTCTACACTGTAGGTGTATCAGATCTCCCTTTGGCCTTCATAGATGGTTTCTGGTCATGTTTTCTCAAAGACCAAACTGATGAATTTCTAGACTCAAACCAAAAATGACTTTGTCCTGAAATAGGACCAGACCTTGACTATCATGAATTTCATTGATTTTGGACCGAGACCTGAACCAGCAAATGGGCCAGACATGAGGGAAACTGACTAGCATGACTTTCTTCATCAGGTCATGGCATGCCCCTAGTGAAATGCAAATGGAAGAGAGGAGTGGGACACCTAATCATGAAATGCATAAAGAGGTTTGATCCCTGACGGAGGACTTGACCAAGCCGACTCTAACATTGGCTCCAATGGGGGATGGTAGCTCCTTGGAGGTGCCAAGAACAACAGATCTCTGGAGGAGCTAGACAGTGCCTCTTGGTCCATTGGGATATGGAGTCATCATTTTGATAAATAGCACAAGACTCTGACTTATTTACAAAACTGAAGTGACCAAGAAATTGACTCAAACTTAACAATTGGAATAACTCAAAAACTGACTGTACATACTGAAACCAAACTAAAATAAAAATGGTATTTACAATGATAGTTGAAGCAGTGTTCATAGATCAACAGTGATACCGTTTGAGCTACCGATTGTTGATCGGCCCTCCAGGACAATCTTCTCTGTTTATTTCCTTTAGAAGGAACACATTCTGACCCCTGTATGCTACGATCTTGAAAGGAACTTTCCACAAATTTTTGAACTTTCCATGCTTGCCTTTCTCCTTGTTTCTTGCATCCCATTTCAGCACTACATCGTCCACCTGAAAATCTATCCATCTTTTCCTTTCTATCATAAATTTCTTGATTTTCTCCTGTAATTTGGATGTGTTCTTGAAGACTTCTTCTCTTGTTTGTTGTAAGTGTATCATTTGATTCAGCCTTCTCTGCATGGGATCTTCCTCACTGCTAGCCTCCTGAAGGAGTTTGATCATCGAGGCAGCAAGAGAAGTCGGAAATACTGTGACCACTCAATAAAGAAGCTCAAATGATGACATACCAATGGATTTTTTGTGAGTGATCCTATCTACCCAAAGCGCATGAACCAACCTCTTGTTCCAGCTCTTCTTATTTATTTCCAGCAGTTTCTTGATGATGTTGACGAAAGATTTATTTGAAGATTCCGCCAACCCATTGCCTTGCGGATGGTAGGCGGTTGAATGACCCAAAATTATGTGATACTTATGACAAAATTCCACCATCCTTTTTTTATTTAAACGCTGTTGCATTATCAGTGATTAATTTGTTGGGACAACCAAAGCGAGACAAGATGTTATTTTCGATAAATGAGATGATTAACGTGTCCGTCGCTTGTCTGGTAGGTGTTGCCTCAATCCATTTTTTGAAGTAGTCCATGGCTGTAAGGATCCATCTATGCTGTCCAGAAGACGCGGGATGAATTTCCCCAATGAAATCCAACCCCCACTGCTGAAAAGGAGTGCTCACTTCGATAGGCTTGAGTGGCAAAGGCTGTAATTTCTATTTTCCTTTGAAAATTTGACACTTATGACAACACTTTACCATCTTATGCACATCAGCAAACAAAGTAGGCCAGTAGTACCCTACTCTCAAAATTTTGTTAGTTGTTGATTTCCAAAAAATATGACCACCACACTCTCCTCCGTGGAAATCTTCCATGGCTTTCTTTGCCTCCTCTTCCACTAGGCAGTTTAACAAAATGCCACCAAGATCTTCCCAATACAATGTAGAATTCAAAATAAAAAACTTGGTAGCTTTCAATTTAAGTGTTCTCGCTTTGTTTCTAGTCATACCAGGCAGTGGTGATAGATTTTTCAGCACATATATTATATCAAAATACCATGGGGACAACGCAAACATTTTGGATACCTGAATTGATGTTCCTTCCTCATTTTCATCAGTCAGGGCAGCGATCAGATTTATGTCCAATGCATGCAAATTTGATTCAGCCATTAGCTTCGCCAACCCCTGTCCATTGATCAACTTTGTAGGCTTTATCTCCACATCGTATTCTAGCAAGGCTGCAATCCATTTTCCTCTTCTCCCTTCCGGATTGGTCTGTACCAAAACATCTTTTACAACAGTATTAGGAACATAGGCTAGAATGTGAGAATGTAGGATATATACCCGGAAATATTTCAATGCCTTCACCAATGCCAGATCTTGCTTCTCAATGATGTTATACTTTAAAGCTGCGTCTCTTATGGCTCTGCTGAAAAATGCAATGGGTCTTTCATGACCCTCTTTCTTCTGCAATATACCGCTGCCATAGTATGCTCCGAATAAAAAGAAAACACTATGAAATCCTGAGTATAGTCCGGGCTTACTAGAACTGGAGCTGAAGAAAGGGCCAATTTGATCAAGTTGAAAGATTTTACTGCCTCATCTGTCCATTTCACCTGGCTGTCCTTTTTAAGCATGTTGGTCATTTCTTTCAGGTTTTCTACAAGATTGGGTACAAAACGACGCAGAAAATTCATCTTACCATTGAATGATTGTATTTCCTTTTTTTTTTCTAGGTAGATCGACTTGCTGAATTGCTTAGATACGTGCGGGATCTATGCGGATGCCATCTTTCGAAATGATATGCCCAATTAATTTTCCTTCCTCTATGGCGAACAAGCTCTTCTTTGGATTCAGCGATAAACCATATTTCCTGCATTTTTGAAAGACAATTTTTAGGTGATGCATGTGTTCTTCGTCAGATTTTGAAAACACCGTCAAGTTGTCCAAGTACACCACCAAAAATACATCCTTCTCATTTTCACATGCCAAGTCCATTGCGCTCTGAAATGTGGCACTTGCATTCTTCAAACCGAATGGCATTTTGGCATAGTCGAATGTTCCCCATGGAGTGGTGAATGTTGTTTTGTCTCTATCATCTTCACGGACAGCAACTTGATTATATCTGGAATAACCATCCAGCAGTGACATACGGGATGCCCCCACTACTCGTTGAAGTACATGGTCCATCTTGGGTAGCGGATAGTTGTCCTTGAATGAGACCTTGTTTAGATTTCTGAAATCAATGCATAGGCGGATCTCACCGGTCTTCTTTCTTACGGGTACCAAATTAGAAATCTAATCTGAAAATCCGATGGGCACAATGATACCTGACTTGTACAACCTATTTACCTCTTTTTCAATGGATGGCAGCAACTTTGGATTGATCCTTCTCAGCTTTTGTCTAAACGGTTTTTGATTGGGCTTGATAGGTATGGTGTGCTAAATGATATTTGTATCATAGGTCTTCAAATCTGAATAGTCCCAAGCAAATACATTTGCAAATGGAGCCATCAAATTAATATATTTGTCCTTGGGTTTTGGCGGTAGTTTCTTGGAAAATTTTACCAATTTTGGATTTTTTGTTGTACCGATGTTGAATTCTTCTACACCTTTCTCCGTGGGCTGCAAAGTTGGCTTGCGGGCAACATCATCCTGATCGAAAAGTTCTTCTAGAGTTATCAAACCTTTAGGAATGATGTTATTCTTCAACTGCATTATGTCCATTTGATTGAACTGCACTTCATCTATACCATTCCCTTTGTCTTCATCATTTTCCTCATCGATTGAGGTTTCTTCAAACTTGCCTTTGTTGAGTAGAAAATCTTTAATCTCCTCGTCATCTTGAAATACTTGCCAATGTCGCTGCTTGTCTGGAATGGTTGGACGGTGCTTGACATGGATTTCAAATTTATTGTTGGAGTTCATGGGGATTTTCAAGCTTCTCGCTGCCTTGGAAAGAGCATCAACAATACTATTTTGGATTCTTGGCACACATGTCAAAGTGTATTCGGAAAACATCTTCAAGATGTCCAAAACTGCATTTTGATAGGCTCACATCCTAGGATGTTTTGCTTGATATTCACCTTTGACCTGTTTTATTACCAACTCGGAGTCGCCATATATTGAAATCCTCTTTGCATTCAACTTTCTAAGAATTTTCAGGCCAGCAATCAGAGCTTCATATTCAGCCTCATTATTGGAACATTCGAAGGCCAGCTTGTAGGAGCAAACTCTCATGCTGCTAGGTACTTTGTTTGGGGCGGTACCAGCTCCATCATTCCCTACTATTCCATCAAAATCCATGGTCCATAAGCCTTCTTCCTCCTCTTGTAAGTGTTGAATATCAGTTTGTTGTGCTTTGTCCACTTGCTGCCCATCGTTTTCAGCTAACTGCCCAATCTTTTGCTGCTTTTCTTGTCCTTCTTTTTTCAAAATCTCTCTAAAATTTTCTGTTATCTCTATAATGTCATCTGCTTCTACCATCTGACTATCTATCTCATTTAAACTATCTGAAAACAAAACAAAAGACTCTAAATCTGTATGTACATAGTTAATGGGATGATTTATCGGTTTCTCCTTGCTTGTGATCATATATTTCATCTTTTCTTCCCGATATAACTTCCTCATTTGTCCAAACACTAGGATTGTTGCATAGGAGAAATCTAGTTGTAGTGTCCCTTTCAATTTTGCTACCCAAGACCTGGAAATAAGCATGCCAAACCTTGGAGGAATATCTGCTACCACCACATCCATCAGGACATTTTTCATAGGAAGCTGATCCAAACTCACAACCAAGTATTTGATGAGACCTATACATCTTACTCTGCTGGAATCGAATGAATAAAGATCATGATATTGTCGAGTGATATCCAGACCAAGCTTATCCATGATAGCCTTGGGCATGAGATTGTGAGACGCTCCAGAATCGAACATGGCATTATGTAAAATGAAATCATGCAACCTCAAACTGATGTAGAAAGGGGGCACCTCATTGTCACAAGACTCACCATTTAATGCTGGTCCAAAAATCATTTCACGCTGATCCTCTTCTACATTTACCATGTTGGACATTGGGTCCCAATTCAACATTTTAGAAATCTGTCCTTTATAAATGTTGTTCTTCATTACTTCAGTCAGGGGGATGGATATCTTTAACTTAGAAATCTTGTTCTCTAGGCTAAAGGTGGGAGTTTTTTCTACCTCCTTGACTGGGATCTCCTTCCTTTGTTCTTCCTTTAAGGTGGCAAGTTGTTGTGATTGCTCTGTAGGTTTTGATTTGCTGCTCTCCGGACCAACCACCTCCTTTCCTTTTCTTTGTGTAGCTGATAAATCATTCTTTGTTTTTTCACTCTCCCTCTTTTTTTGAATTGGTATTGCTGGAACATCTCTATTTCTAAGTGAATATCGTTGTTGTTGTGCAGACAGAGCATTCATATACCCCCTTTGATATTCTTCTGATTCTTCTTCCAACACATTGTCACTAGCTAGAATAAAATCAGTGTCTTGGTGTGCAGCTGAATTCACTGCACATTCTTCTTCTTCGGTAATGTAAGTAGGCAAGTCATCTGGGGTAAAGAGATGGTTTTCTTTGCCTATTACATTCCCATCCTCGTCTGACTCTAGTCCATGAACAAAATTCTGTTGCAAAGGTGTTTGTACCGGCTGTTGTGCAGTCTTCCCTTGAGTTCGTTGATCTCTCTGTCTTATCCTATATTGTGGCTGCTGCTGACCACGAAAGTTAGGATTCCTCACTTGTGATTCTGGCTTGTCAACTTTTACCCTTTCAAACATCTGTTCTACTTTTTTGAGAAGCTGATCTATTGCAGAAGATTCTTCTTTCGCAATGGTATTCTTCTCTGCTTTTGCTCTAGCTCTTTTGAACAGCAGGTTCGCCTCAACGCTGACCGTAGTTCTCTGCATGTCTTCCATTATGGCTAGTTCCCTTTCTCTCAATTGATAAGCCATATCAGCATCAAAACCATCAGGGAATTTCGCCATGGCTAGTCTCACGGGTGGCCTTAGATCATCTGGAATTTCATTGTATATTGTATTGAATCTCGTGCAATAATCTTGGACTGACTCACCAGCGTTTCTCTTGATTTGGTCGTACTCGGACAGAATTTGAGGAGGGTTCTTTTTCACTTCCCAGTGGTTCACGAGTGTTCTATGTAGGTCTGCCAAGGTGGCGATACTTGCTATCGGTAAACCTCTGAACCATTTTTTCACCTCACCTACAAATGTTTGTACAAAGAGGCTCATTAACATGTTCTCCACATTGATATCATAAAGTTCGCAGAAGTCTGTCATTCGCACCATGTGTTGCTGTGAAGTAATGCCGCTAGGAGAGCCATCAAAGAATGGGATTTTGCTTTGGTAATCAGCGGGCATATCATCTATAACTTGGGGTAGAACAAGGGGTACAAAACATGAAGCCATCATTTTTGGTGGATTTGGCCTTAGGGGTGTTGGAGGAGTGTGAACAGTCTGCAAGGGGCTCGTACTTGGATTTTGAGGCTGTGTGGCAATGTAGTTATCAATTAATCTATTAGCTCTTTCCGTCTCAAGGTCTACAAGAAATTGCAGATCGAGAAAGGTGTAATCAACAACCTTTTCAGATTTAGATTCAAATAGTGATACTCGAATCAATCGTCAAACACCAGCTCTTCATGATACTCAAAAATGTCGGGACATGAATGGGATTTGAACACGGGAGTTATGGTGCTCTCTTGCCAAAGGAGCCTGGGGATCAAATTGGGGTTTTTGAAGATATGAGGAGGATTTGAGTCTGGATTGGCTATGGCATATCGTCTCGAAGGCAGCGTGCTATTGAGAAAAATCACAAGACACAACCAACTTGCTCAGCCTTTCTAATCCTAAGCTCATCATCTGGGAGCTCAAAATTATTATGAAACAAGGGGATTTATTTTCAAGCTTAGTCGTCCCTAGTGGAGTCGCCACTATGTTAGCACCTAAATCCGCCTCAGGCTGAAGGAAGGAAAATTTAGGGTAACCACAAACCACGCTCAGTCTGGTAGCTAGCCCTACCAGAATAGAAGAGGGCTCTCGCCGGGTCACACTCAGTGAATAGATGAACGAGAAGGACTGAGATGACTTACAACTATTTGTCTTAGGCTAGTAAGTGGAAATGAAAACGAGGAGTGATTTTTATGAATGACTGTATTTCTGGGATGTTATGGGACCACTGGACGTCAATGAACAGAGAACTTAAAATGAAGGCATAGATTATTTCGTGAGGAAAGGTAAGCTGAAAGCATAGCAATTTAGTTTTAAAATGTGGCGGGATGGAAAGATTGATTAAGAAGTTGAAAAGGGCATGGGTGACATGAATCCTTTTCAAACCGAAGAATGAACACTGTATATGAAATTTTCCCACAGGTAGAGCAATAGAATTGAATTCTACCTGATCTCACTCGAAACATTTCACCAGGAACGAATGCGAAATGGAATACAAAACATAACAAGATACATATGAAACATAAGAGAAACACTTTCTATACTCACAACCACAAGAATCTCATGAAACAGAGCCGCTGCCTTTCATTAATTCTCTGTAAAAATATACAATGCAGAAACAAAGTTTCTTTCCCACAGTCTCCCAGAAGTTACAAGCCAACCAACCCTTTGCAAATGACTTGAATACAATATATAGAATGTGTGAGGAAGAGATAGAACGCCCACGGGTTGGGAAGTTACTCAAATCATTTCGAAATGGAGATGGAGAGCCAACCATCAGCTACAGGTGTAGCACTGCAAATATGACATTTGGCTTTGGGGTGACCATTTGCCTTCCTTCGCCACTTGGATAGAAGCCAATATGGAGAAAAAATATTTTAAATGCCGCCTTTGGTGCCAAAAAACGAAAGTGTAGATGAGCGGGCCCACTTGGAGAAGTCACGCACCGAAATTTCGCAAAACGGAAGCAAATTGGCAATTTTTCCTCTGTGTGTCGCACGCTTTTATCTGTGCATCGCGCTACTTTGGGACCTGTTTTGGGGCACTGCCAGGTCTCCAAAATGTGACCAAGTGGGCTTGTTGGAAATCTTGGCCTGTCTACCTTCTAACCCCACTTGAATTTCTGAATTTGAGGCTCATTTACCCCTCCAAATCTTCATTTTCCCAAGGCTTCTTTTTGTGTGTCCAAACAGTGGCAGAAAGGCAATTTTTGGGCGTTTTTTTACCTTTAGGTGACCCAAAACTTATCAAAATTTCTAGCTCGGACACCAATAGATGTAATTTTCGATGCTGAATCCAAAATTACAAACTTTTTCTCCATTGGAGTGCTATAATTTTAGCGTCGCACAGGGTGCGCGGCGCACAGGGAGAAAATCCCTATTTTTCGCCCAAAAAATATCCCTGTGACCAAAATTTGCCCAATTTTTTTTTGAGATTTGGGCTAGAAGTTCTCTATGGGGTGCTTTGCTGGGTCAAGGAGGCCTCAGCCAAGATCCTGAGCCTATCTTGCTCTTTTTCCCTTTTTCCCCTTTTTGTGGCTTTCCTCAGTTTTGCTTTCAAACTCCTTATTCGGGCTCTCAAACTCAAGTTCTGTGCCCTATAATGATGAGCCATGTGTCTTAGCAATGTGTTGTCTTTATCGGCCTTGTTCAACATTTTGTCCAGGTGCATGTTGACTCTCTCAAGAACAGACTCATGATCATCCATAACCTGTTGCTCTAATGAAGTGAATTCAATCCTCCTCTGCTGGGCAGTTAGGCGATCCTCACGGATGTTCTGCAGCTCCATGATCACATGTTGGTCTTCCAGCTGTTTGTTCATCTGCTCCAAATAGTTGATGACCCATCTAGCCCTCTTGACATTTAGCATCAAGTCTTTGATCTTCGTGTCCTGCTCCTGAATGGTCATCCTAAGTTTGGCATTTTCTGCATCTGTCTCTTCATCCGGAATGAGGATGACACCGGTATCCTGTGCACCTGATGGCCCCTCATCATGCATGGGCTCCTTTCCCTTGTCCAATACCTGTGTAGTCGATGCTGGAAGCGAGGCCCCTTACACCCCGAGTGGAGATAACACTCGCTTTGCTGCTGCAAACAAAGCCCTGGTGCCTTTCGGATAGCCTCTCTGATATGTGACGGAAAATGGCACCACAGTGGTCTCATGGCGCTCATTCTGATGAGAAGGAACACCTATCTCATGTTTTGCCTCTGATACTACCTGTGGAGTGCTGAATAAGTCACGGGAGATGAAGTCCTCCCAAGTAATGCCCTGCAATCCAAACTGATGATCCACCAAAATCTGGATCAGAGCAAAGTGATATACACAGTTGAGCTGCTGCCGAAGGGTCTTGTGCTGCATGAAATTTCTCATCCTCTCTATGTTTCCGCAAATGAAAAATGGGAGGGTCATCATACGCACCCTGGTGAAGTGCATGAGTAACCTGATGTGATAGGCATAAATGCGAGAAAACCTCCCCTCAAAACTGAAGTATTTCATGATCAATCTCATGAGCG
Organism: Pinus taeda; assembly: GCA_000404065.3. NCBI lineage: Eukaryota > Viridiplantae > Streptophyta > Pinopsida > Pinales > Pinaceae > Pinus > Pinus taeda. Next base: position 22,547 of record APFE031746073.1, on the reverse strand, counting down.
AAACATAATCATCTCTCAGAAATCTGAATGGGAAAACTCTCGTGAGCTGACTCAAACAACTGGCCTTTATGTAAGGCTCATAAAGTTCCCTCTCCACCTTCATCTTTTTGTGCCACTGTTCTCCAACATTCAGTATGCCTGTTTCCATTGATATGGTTTCGGGTGTCAATGTGAAAGTGACCCCTGCCAAGATAGACTGTCCTCCATGTAGGTGAAGTGCAAAGAGGCGGGCCAACTCATGATGAATTATAACATTTTCCACCCTCTGACAAAATTCGAAACATGCCAAGTGCTGGAAACAAGACATAGTGAGAGGACATGCCTGCAACTCAGTGAGGGTGTTTGGTTCATCCCTGACATGTTTGCCACTCGTAGGTCTCCGGGGAGCCTGTTCCCCTGAAGTTGTATCATTGTGGCTTTCCCCTTCATAATCTGATGAAGTCTCCGATTCCATTGCTACTATTTGTACCCTGAATTTCTTTGCTACCCTCTGAAACCACTGAACTAATAGATGCTCTGCAAATCTGTCACCAACGGGCAATAAAACAGGGGAGTTTAGGAGGGGAATGATGAAAAGAGGAATAAGGGTTTAAAAGGAGAAATTTATCAGGGATTTGGGAGTGTTTGAGTATGGTGTTGATGGAGTATGGTTTGGATGTTTTGAGCCATAGGAATAGAGGGGACATACGGATATGATTACAGTGGAGCTAGGGTGATTATTAGGGGAAACTGCTATAGGGGGATTAGCTGATAGAGGTAGGGTAGGAGCATGCTTTAGCAATAAAGTCATTGTAGCAAAACCCTAGCTTTCTTAACCTTCTTTATATCATCTTTTTTTTACTTTTAACACTTTTGCATTTGATTTCATGGTCATCATAGTAACATTCCCCTTCAAGTTTAAACACCAATGATGAAGGTAGTTGGGCTACCTCTCCAACCTTGAGGGTCATTCACAAAATGTTTTGGGAAATTTGGTGCGTTTTGGGGCTTATAAGTCTATGCGCCGCGCGCTCTACCCAGTACGCCGCGCGCCAGGTATGCGCCGCGCCAGTGGCAATTTTGCAGAGTGGTCGGGCTCCCAGTGCGCCGCGCGTCCTGAGTGCGTCACGCCACCTTGTGTGTGCGTTGTGCACTGTAAAATTCACTTAGCTTGCTTTGAAAAACAAGGGAGGGGGTTTTAGTGGTTAATTTAGGGTGATTTTCGTAGGAAACATGATGGAGGGGAGGTGAGAATGAAGAGGGGTGAGGGGACAAGGGGAGGGGAGCAGAACCTTGGTGGCATCATCACAATTTTGCAACGCATTTATCGTTTGTCTTGGTGATCTTTTCCATGGACGGTATTGTGCTTTTGGGTACCATTTAAACATATTATAAACACCATATCATTGACAAAATTGATGTACAAGAGGTGTCATAAAGCCTACCTCTTTATTTGATGGGCTTCACAAATATTTGAAATGGTTCCGCTTTGTTTTTGAGCTGCTAGACTGTGTGCGCTGCGCGCTCTTCCCACTGTGCCGCGTGCCTTATATGCGCCACACCTGTGTATTCATTCAATGGCGCGCTGGCTGTGTATGCGTCACGCGTGGTGAGTGCGCCGCGCTTCCCAAGTCACCTCCCAACTCACTCAAACTCTTACCAATCTCACTCTCCCACCTTCTGCAATGTCTTTCCAAGTCTCCAATGGCACAATGGCTTTGCTTTGGGCCACAATATGTATTTATAGGCTTGAGAGAAACTAGTTTGATTTTTCCTCTTTAAAAAGACCTTTTTTAATGTTTGTGTTCTGCACTTTTCATTGACCTTTAAACACACTGATTTTCGTTTTTTCCTTGAAATTTTGGCTCAAATGATGAAATCTTTGGCAAATCTTTGCAGGGACGGTGTGACGGGGCATCTGGCTTTGAAATCCTTGACTACATCTGAAAATGTCAACTGTCGATTTTTTGGAAAATTTTGTCATGGTTGACCTTGTTTGACTTTTCTTCAAAACAGAGTTTTGAGGAAGAGTTGATGTCTCTTGCGGTGATGATGAAGCTTTCTGCACTGTAGGTGTATAAGATCTCCCTCTGGCCTACATGGCTGGTTTCTAGTCATGTTTTTTCAAAGACCAAACTAATGAATTTCTAGACTCAAACCAAAAATGACTTTGTCCTGAAATAGGACCAGACCTTGACTATCATGAATTTCATTGATTTTGGACCGAGACCTGAACCAGCAAATGGGCCAGACATGAGGGAAACTAACTAGCATGACTTTCTCCATCAGGTCATGGCATTCCCCTAGCGAAATGCAACTGGAAGAGAGGAGCGGGACACCTAATCATGAAATGCATAAAGAGTTTTGATCGTTGACGGAGGACTTGACCAAGCCGACCCTAACACTATGAAAACTCTCCATTTTCCATTTTTCTTGGGTAAATAAAATAAGTTGCAAGAAATTTATGTAGTTCCTCCTTTATTATATCTCTCAATACTAGATTCCTTCGACGTTGGGGTTGGTGAATGGGTCTAGATCCTTCCTTCATATATATGTGATGTGTGCATAATTTAGGATTGATACAATTCATTTTTGAGTAATCCCAAGCAAAGGAATCGCTATGTTTTTGTATTACCTTGATCAACTATTCCTTTTTTTGTTAATTTAATCCCTTATTAATGTTCATGGCTTGGCCAAGACTAATTTCTATGGATTCTACAGTAGAATCCTAATCTTCTTTGGTTGGAGACTTATTATCTATAGATGAAGTGCTTGTTGAGGTGAGATAATATTTTATCTTGAGGTTTAAAATATGATCAAGTGTGCGTACGTGCTTTGAGGAAGAAGAGGAGGCTATCAAATAAATTATCTCATAATCCTCTACTTTCTCATGAATGACCAAGTATTGGTTTATGGAGAGGCCTTGAAGAAATTATCTATCTGTATCAGTATCCACATCTTCAATCGAAATAGGTATTTTGAGTCTATACTGGGCTTGGTGGGAGGATAAAGGGTTAACTATTTCATAGAGGTTCCATGTGAGATGGTCATGTTGCCTGACCTACAACCAATGTAAGCATCAATAATTGCCAACCAAGGTCTGCCAAATATCATAGGATGCCTATTTCAGGAGGTTTTAGGTCACAAAATAATGAAATATGCATGATTATGATGAATTCATTGAAACTACAACATCCTCTAATATCTATTTTGCTTTAATGGTAAGTTTTTTACCAATTTGTAACATGGTGGGGGTTTTTCCTAAGACTAAAGAGTCCCAAGGCTTTCATAGTTTCATGCATCATGACATTAATTGCAACACCCAAATCAATCAATGTGTTAGGAATAACAATTTTGTTAACCTGCAAATTAACCATTGAATTGTTGGGTTGGAATACTTACTATTAAGACCCCACCCATCATCAATTTTGACAATTTTTCTATAACATGGATATTTTGGGTTTCTTTCTTGTTTCTCCTGGGTTTCTTCAAACAAATTTGCTTAATTTGTTTAGAGTAAATAGGCGCATATTTGATGGATTGAAGTAATGGTATCTTTAATCAGAAATTTCTAAGTTCTCCCAAGAGATCAAATTCAAGTTGAACAATAGGTTTCTATTAGCTTAATTTTCTAGAGTAAGGTAGAGGTTAGGGTTCAAGATGTGGATATTACAGTTAATTTATGTTCAAATTTTTCATTCCACGCCTCTTTATTTATATCTTCAATACAAGCTCGAGTTGGTTATTGGTTAGGGTCCTCCAAGTTCACAAATGAATATCATTGCAATCTATGGAAGAGATAGAGTAAGTAGGATAGGTGGCTATAACCTATGCAGGTTTAATTTCCCTCCCATTATTCAGGTTAGGGATTGGTTGTGAAGTATATTCAAGTCTAGTAGGGTTAGATATTAGCACTTTCAAATGTGAAGGATGAAGGATTCGTGAATGACGCTATACAAAAACTTTTGGGGGTGCTCCATAGGTAGGATTACTTCACCCTACTTGCGAAATCTAGTTTGGGGGAGGAGGAGCCCATGATTATTTTGGTATATTCCATGGCTGTGAAGTGTACTTCATAGCAAGGTTAGTCTAATAAGAATTATTATAAAACTAAGATTGGTCTTGGACCACACTTGGAGGTTTGGGACCATAGTTTCTTTGGAGACACAAAGTATAACCACTCTTTCTCTTTCACTTCTTCATATAAAACATTCAAACTAGGTAAAGACAAGCAATTATTAGTGTTATGGTCATTCCCACATATAGCACAAATATCTACTTGATTCACTTGACATTCCTTAAGTGGATTTCTTTTTCTGCATTTCGGACGATCCAAAACCACTTATACTTCCTCCTTTTTCTTCTTAGAATTCAACAAATCCAATTGAGAACCCAAGGAACTAAGCAAGTTAGTTTTGAAGTTTTCCAATAAGTTATAACTCAACTCCTGTGACTCCATTCGTAGCAATATTAGTATTTCTTGCCATCATCTCTTGTGGTCCTTTTACTACTTTGGATGTTCCTTGAGTATATAATCGGTATAGTTTTATGATTTCATTATATTCCAGCTAAAAAACATCTACTCCACCCATCAAGTTGAGGATATCCACACACTCATCTCAAATTCCTTGTAACAACAAAATTTGATGTGTCTAAGGGGTTAAGTCTTCTTTCCTTTCTTTGCACAAGCTATAATTAAATATTTCAAGATAATCCTCAAGACTTTAATCTTCCTCTTGGGTCATTATAATTATACCCTCTCTTCTTTCCATGGCTTTACATTAATCTTAATATTTTGTAAAGAATTTTCGCTTCATCTACTCGCACTAACCGATGCTACCTTATTCGTGGCCCATGAACCAACATAATGCCACATATTTTAATGTGTCGAGAAAGAGCTTCAACTTTTGAGCATTGGTTACATAATCATAGCTTCAACATAGGACATCAAAATAAAAAAGGAAGGTATTGTTGAGAAATCAATGCATGTAGTTATTAGGGTTTGATTCCTCTTTTCTTGATAATTACTTGTGATATGTGTTGGCTTCTTTTAATTCTTAAGCAATTACCAAATAAAAAATTCATGAAGATCACTAGAACAATAGACACAAGATGTAGGCACTCAACCGGGGCTTCTTCAATAATAGAATCAAGTTAAAGTGAGACAATCCAAGACCTTTTGACCAAGACAAAGCCTTCCTCTAATCACCAAGTCAAACATCCTTTCAGGTAGACAGCTCCTACTTTAGTCAACAATAGTCAACTCCTTCAAAACTACTTCAATATGGAATTTCAACCACCTATAGCTTAGAATTTCAGACCTACAGTTACTGCAAATATTTCGATCCTTGCAACTTTCCCATAAACCATAGAAAAAACTTGCACGTGTGAGAGAGAGATGCCCAAAAAATTTGATTTTGATTATCTTTCAGTTTTTCCTTCCTTCTCCTTGACTTCACACTATTTTTCTTCTTCTTGCATTAAAAATCAAACTTGTTTTTGTTGGATGCCAAATAGGTCAAGATATTCTTCTATTTATACTGCTTCCACCGGGTCTAATTGCCTCAATCTAGGCCTTCTTGGTGAGGAGGTGACAAATAATTGTTTTGACTCAAAAATAATTTTCTTTACAAGATACAAAATTCCAAGAAGGGTCTAATAAATTTGACAAAGACTCTTAAGACCCAAGAAAAACCCTAGAAGCCTACAATGGAGGCTTTGACCTAATAAATAAATAAAAAGAGAATGAAACCCATGCTTAAAAATAATTTTATTTTTCTTCTTTTTCAATTTTACAATAAATGCATAATGACAAAGTATAATAACAATTATGAAGACCGACCTTAGTTACATTTTCAACAAGTATCGGGGATTTCCTATGAGATACCATGGAAGTTCAATATTGCAGAGGAATGTTCTTAATTTTATCATCCAAATCCATTTATGTGACAGGGAATCTGAAGGAGTCAAATTCTTCTTTAAAAATATGGTGTGCCATCTCTTCTAAAGGAACTTCTTATGAAGGTACCTTCAGAGTTTTAGGAAATTTCTTGCTTTTAGGGTGGTGCTCATTAGAAGGGAAAGGTTCACTTTTTGGAGGGCTCTGGTCATTGAACTAATTTTTCATAAAGGTATTATTCATTATCCATAAATGTTTGCCTAATAAACTGCAAAGATGGATTATCCAAAATCAATTCTAATGTTGGATCACAGATCTATTTCGATCCAAATTTTTGTGCAAGGATTTGTACAATGGAAGTAGAAATTCCAAACTTATTTTTGGTAAGAGAGGTTGTTGGTGGTGTCAAGTAATTTTTCTAACCATGTTCCTTTCCCTCTTGCAAATGTCTTGCAATGTTAGTACGGGGGGTGTTCTTGATAAATCTACCATGTTGGTCCCTACTTCTAGGCATAAAACAAGTCATACTAAAAGATAAAATGTCAAAATAATCAAGTCTTGAAAATTTGTAAATCAAAAAATAAATCCACACAAAAGTTGACACAAAATCGATTGTACTATTGACAATTCGCTAACAGTGACACCAAAAATAACAAGCTTTTATATTAATTGTTAAACACATACATGGCGGAGGCAATATGAAAGATAAACATTAGATTACTTTTCTTATTCACAATACATGTTTATAATACATAGGAATTACCCTTGGTTTCATATTCCAGGTGGTCCCTTGAAATCCCTTTGGTTGTTCAGCTTCCACACCAACCCTTAGAGGATTAGGTGTCCAACATCCCTCCCCCCCTTAATCTAAAGTGTTATGTATGAGTCCAAGAAGAGATCTGTAATGCAAAACGTGCAAAAATGCATGGCAACACTAGGTTGAATGTTCTCTCTGAAATGTTGGTATTAAGGGAGGTAGTTTAAGGATGACCAACAACATTGGAATGCTTAGTACAATTCCAAAACTCTTCCAGGTTTGGCAAGAAGCTGAGGTCTTCTGCTAGAGGAAGTTCTCTTGGGGTTTTGAAGAGGGAAACCTTCAACCATGAAAGGGAGGTCTCATCTTGCATAAAAGGGAGAACCTCAACTTGAAAAGGGAGTTCTCAACCTGTGATGGTTTAAGGATGGCCAACAACTCTGGAATGCTTAATGCAATTCCTGGAACTCTTCCAAAACTATAATGAAGCTAAAGTCTTCTGCTACAGGAAGTATCCACAATTATTTGAAGAGGCATCACCAAATGAAGGCATGCTCAAGGGAATGTTTTTCTCTGGATACAACTCTGAATCTAGTATGGAAGGTTGTGGCCCAGACTCACTTGATGTGGCTTTGAAGCTTGTAGTTGACCATAATTCCCCCCCCTTGTCAGATACAAGGTGAGATGATGGAGAAAACTAAATTGTAAGACTATTGAATACTCTAGAACAAGTTCTGACATATGACTACAATATCTTCTTGGTTTTTGAAGACCATTGCCAAGAAGCGATCCATCAAAGATGAATCTTTGTTCTAGCAGGAGGCTTGTTTTTTAAGCATATTTTTGAATAATGATTGGTTTTATAATAGTGCTTACATTGATGAAGATCAAAACAATGATCTTTCATATGGCCAACCTAGTCACAGTGTTGGCATTTCACAATTTGTTGTTGCTATTATGGAAGAGGACCAGAATCTAGAACAGTTGAAGGTGAACCGTCATGAAGAAACCCAACACTTTGAAATTTGATGGGTTTTGAGTAATCTAGAATATGAAAGGAAATTTCCTTGTCATATCCAAGAAAATTTCTTTGCTTGTTGTGGACAAGCTCTTCCTAAGGTCTGATGACCGACTTGGGAAGTGTATACTAAACCTCTGCATATTTTTGCACATCTTCTCTTGAAATGGGTACTACATCTGCCATTTCTTATTGATGATGGGAGTCTGTCTCAATGTTATTAATTTGGCCACTTGCTGGCTGTTGATGGGAGTTTGTCTCAATTTTATTGATTTGGCCACTTGTTGGCTACTGATGGGTGTCATGATGCTTATGTTGATGTAACTCATCTCGCTGGAATTGAGATTCAAGTTGCAGAAACTCAATCATTTCCTATACATCTTGTAGACATATTCAAATGTCAACAAGACTGGGTTTGCTAATTTGTACCTTATCATGAATAGTAGAATGGATTAGATTATTCAAAAATTCTATTTTATCATCAATTTTAGCCATCTCAACGATTCAAGCTGAGAAAAATAAACCTTCTAGCAGTAATAAATAGTGTTCTTTCACTGATAATAATGGTGCCCATTTCCTTGTTGGGAGTCAAATATCTCTCCAAAATTTGGTATTGTACTAATGCTCTAAAGAAAACAATCCTCAATAATATAACTAACCCTTAATGGATTTCATGAATACATGGTGGATATCGCTCAACACTAAATGAAGTATGTTTAATAAGTGATGATTTGTATCTAGGGAAGAAACTGCTTCTCCAAAGGTTCACCAACCTCACAATGATTGAAACCACATATTGTCACATGAAAACCTACGACATCAAGATGTTCCCAAATCCAACAAGTTTTAATAGATTTAAAGAATCAAAATATTCAACCAAAATTCAACAACTCAAAGGAGTTAAACTAGCAAAGAGCCTTCAAATAGCCTCAAATTTCAGCAATTGATTTGGAATTTCAGCAGTGGAATCCAAACTCACTAAACAGAAGCCAAATTTTCCAACTCTGCCTACAAAATCTAGCTCGATAATGACTCTCATAAATTAAACAACAAAATCCTGTGATTCTAAAAGATTCCAAGCCTCCACATCCTCTCTTTTTTACAAATAGTAAAACGAATTCATCTTGAAAAAGGTGAGTCACAGAATATAACATTTTAAGACTATACTCCACCAAAATAAAGCCTCTGTATGGTTGAAACTAACTAAGAAAAAATGGTCACTAACTATTTTATCTAGTAGAACCTTTGCTTCCCCGATGTTTGTGCCATAATACAACAACTGCATAGTTTTGTTTCCAAATTTGAAGCTCGCCTTGATGGGATTCTCAATGGACAAATTTAAATCGAGGTTAACATTGAATTCAAGGTGGCATTGAACTTGAACTCAAAGTGGTCGAGGGCTATTGTAATGGTCGACCACTCTCTTGTGATAAGCCTTCACATTACCCATAGTCAATGCATGAGCTTCCCAGACAACACTGGTTACGCTAACTCTGGATTACCTCAATACATTTACTGGTTATCAACGAGAAGAGAATTCCTGGTCGAAAGCTTCAATATCCTTCATAATAATTGGAATCCTTTCTACCAATGGCCTATGACGTTCCGACGATTCGATCTTGAGACGTTTGGTTTTCAAGTTCTTGTTTACGTGGACAGAGTGCACCCTGGCTGTGAAGTCATAAGCTTGATTGTGAGGCTCTGAATCTTCTGGCTATATCAGATGGGATTGTCGAGGCGGTTTGGTGTTGGAGTATAATGGGCTGTGGGAGGAAGAGTGGACAGTTAAGAAATGGCATAGTGGAAGGTGTTGTATGACTGTCAGACTTGGGATAGCGTATAATGCAGAGTTGAATACAGATCAAAGTTTTGGTAGGGGCCAGAATCACATAGCCTCAATTGGTCACAACATGGACACATTTATTGTGCAGCCCATGCACCAATTCAAAGGCAACATAGATCCAATAAAACACATAAAAGAATCAAGGTGAAATACAAAGAAGCTGATTTCTTTGGCTTGTAATATATATGTCCAGTCTCCAATACAACGTTAATCTCCAACGTATACCGATTTTGGATAGTACAACATAAAATGAACCATCTCAACACACATGAAATCATTACATGGTCTTCAAAACAAAGCTCAGTGTGCAGAACAACACTTAAATACCAAGAGAGAATGCAATACGAACCTTATAATGAAAGCAATGGAGTTGTGAACATATTTGAAGCATAAAATAAAATGTGAGGACGCAATTAAACTTAGACAGAAAATACCCAGTTCACAGAATGGAGCACCCTTATCAATTACTTGTGTTTCTGCAGGAATGCACAATGACTAATAAAGAAAAACTAGGTCGATAGATGCATTGGGTAGTTTTAAAATAGAAAACGCCCACACCAGAGCCATAATAATAACACTTATACCTTATAAAGGTCGTTTCTACCCATTTTTTTATGTTTACTGAGGATAGGTAGCACTGACAAGTTTTGGGCACCCAGGATTTTATGTGTTGTCCTTACTAAATTACAGGCACAACAGATAATGAAGACTAGACCAACGTTATTCAAGGCAGCCCAGACCATCTTTGCAGGGAATAACAACATGCCATTTTTTTCTTTTCTACCTAAGGTATAAATGGTGAGGAAGAAGGCTACAGAGGCGACACATCATTGCTTTGATACCATGTTAAACACATACATTTCAGAGGCAATATGAAAGATAAACATTAGATTACTTTTCTTATTCAGAATAATACATATTTATAATACATAGGAATGGCCCTTGGTTTCATATTCCAAGTGGTCCCTTGGACTCCCTTTGGTTGTTCAGCTTCCACACCACCCTTAGAGGATTAGGTGTGCAACATCAATTATAATTATTTTGATGACAAATTGATCAACTGTGCATTTAAATTATCAATCTAAGGTTCGTTTGAAACTTGTGAATTGTCGTGCACAATATATGCTATTACAATATATTATGTGTCATGAAGTTCTAGTAATATAATGGTTGTCACAGTTCAATATATATATGCTTTCATAGGTCGCTAATCTATCAAAACACATCGCACTTGTGGAAAATAAAACACACTCGCAGGAAACTTAATTGCAGGAAAAGTAAATCCCATTTGCAGAAAAGGAAATACACCACTTACTAAGAGTAACATGTTATAATATAATAGTATTCTCTTTTTATTGTAAATTGATGCAATGGCCCATGTGTTGGATGCAATTTGTGATAAGAAAACAACCTAGAAAAATATTCAGACAAGACACAATTCTCAATTGTAAGCTATTGCTGAAACAAAGTAAAAGTAAGCTACTAGAGAGTTGCAACAACAACCACATTGTCCAAAAAAATGCAAATCCATCAACTAATCATTAATCCTATGATTAGTGCCTAAAATTACATAACTTGGAGTTGCAACAACAAGTAATGTGATTACAACATTAACAAATATTGTAATTGTAACAAAAGAAAATTAATTGTGTTGCAACGAAAGGAAACTATGAGTTGCAACAAAAGGAAATGAATCAAAGTTACAATGAAATAAAATAACAAGAATGTAACTAATTGTAATTTAACCATAATTGTAAAGACTAATCTACCTGCTAATGCTACATGGTATTACCAATCTAAGGAGGGGACCCTACCTCTTTAGATGAGGTATTGAAAAACCTTCAATCACATGATCACGCGATAGATATTGACCGAGTGGAACAAAGGAATCTTTCTACTATAACAAACAACAAATCATACAACAATCAACAATAATTTCGTCTAGTATTCTCCTCTCCTGGGATTCAATGGAAACTAGTTATTTATACAAAAATACTAATGTCTACATTAAGTGATAGATTGTATGATTAACTTGAGAAAATAAGGTGACATATCTTGTTATAACAATACATTCAAAATTTGGTAAAATTTGAGAAAACGGTGACTTAGGTTAGCTGGCCATTGTTGGTTGTTGAGTTTTCCTTTGTGATTGGTCACCCACTCTCCTCTGTCACCTTACATCGTGAGAAAAACATGTTTGTTGTATAACTAGATAATTGATCATTGAGCTTTTGTAGTGTGCCAGAGTTGCAACAACACAAATTCAAGGCACTCATGAGTTGCAACAAATTTGTTGGTCTTGGATGAATAACAACATTCCCTTCACTGATCATGCTAAAGTTGTAGCATTGTAGAGAAGTTGCAACAGTGGGGTGGAAGAGAGCCACAACACTTTACCTATCATGGCTCGTGGAGTTGCAACAATGTTGTGGAGTTACAGCTAGAGTTGGATCAACATGGAGGAGTTGTAACCATTACCCTTTTGCTCTGGTATGACAATATTACTATGAAAGATGACAATTTTACAATATAATGCATAAGAATAGTATAAAAGTGGAAAAAAGGAGATCAGTCATACCTACACCAGGAATGGGGTAATAGTGGATGAAAAGTGCATAAAGAGGTGAGGGAAATTGGAAGAATGATATCAAAAAGTTACATATGGGTGTTAAAATATGCCAATTTGGACACCTATCACCTTCCTTTTGTAGATTCTTATGATTCTCTCCATTATTCATTTTTGCCAAATATTTACCTAACAATATACATCAAATAATAGCACAAGTTTAGGATGTTTTCTAGGATTTAATTGTTGGTATTAAGAGTATGTACAAATATTTATGATAGAGAAATGATGATTGATATAAACAATATACATAGATTTTACATGGTAAAACCCAGATGATTTGTGAAGGAAACATCCATAGACAATGCAAGGGTTTTATTATTAGGAGATTAGTTTTACAATCAGGCTTAACAACCTCCTCAATTCCTTGGGTTTCATAAATAAAATAGGCATCATTACAGTAGTTTTGATAATTATCGTTTGGTTTTGTAAACCAATACCATTAGAGTAATTGTAACAAATTTTACTTCGTAAATTCATTTTTTCCACTTTATTTTAATTATAGTGTTGTCATACTCAAACAATATCCACCTTGAAAATAATTTCCTAATACATTGACCTTGCCAAAGTCCTTCCATCACCTCTTTTGTAAGCCAAGAGAAGTCAAACACCATCATAGATTTTCTAATAATATTGGTTGCGTAAACATGTTTGCACAATTTTTTTTAAGTGTGGACCTTTCTAAGTTATACTCAACCTCCATCAATGGTCTATCTTACAAAATGGTACTTTATATCAATATGCTTATTATTACCACGATAAGATGGATTTGTAGCCAAATGTATAACACTTTGACTATTGTAGAATATAGTTAAGTTGATATGTATTCTTCCAAATTCACCTAGAATACCAATCAACCAAATTTCCTCTTTGCATGCATGTGAAACAAAAAAAAGTACTCTACCATTCTGGTCAATAAAGCAACACTAATAAATCCCCCAAACATAATCCAATTTAGACCTCCTTTTTTCCAAATCATTTCCAGAATATCAATCAACATAGCCATAGATATAATCCTTACAACCATTAAAGTTGATTCCATGATTGATGGTGCCTCTAGGATACCGACACACCCATTTCACTGCATGTCAATGCTCTTTTCTAGGATTTTCCAAGTACTTCATGATAATACCCAATGCATATTGCATACATCAAACTTCCTATTGCATTAAAATAAGGTGCATGAGACATATAATCTTTTACTTCCTTACTAATGCGAAATAAACCCAGAGAAAACTTAAAATGGGAATCCAAAGGGATATTTATATATTTCACATTATTTAGCCCAAATTTTACAAATACTTGTTGAAAATGTAGCAAGCAAGTCTCAATTTTTATTTTTCCTTAATTAGAATTGAGGAAATTTGAAATTGCACATCAACAGAAAACTTGGAGGATTTAACTGAGGTGAAATGGATCTTGTCACTCAATTAAGAACATTGAATTCAAGTTAATGAGTTCAAGTTCAGTTTACTTGAGTTGATTCCTAGAAAATGTAGATTTTCCTGTAGATTCACAACTCATGTAATGTACTAAAACACAAGACAAGAATCTAGTCTACTCTTTAATAGGGGAAACTAATAGATCGATGAAAACAATAATTGACAAGATTAAGATAAAAAATGACACATAACCCAATATTTCCTTAGGGAAATCGACTACTCAAAACCTCGACTATATATATTGCATTAATAAAAAATATTAGTGAAAATACAAAGCTTGTTCTCACTAGAACAATTCCTGCACAAGTATGATCAAATTTTTGCCTCATAAGCCCTCCTTGCCCAACACTTAGCCAATTTTTTTCCTTCCAAGCCCCTATTTCCTTGTTCAATTATTGTGAGGATTAGCCCATATTTGATTGGGACATCCTTCCTCCATAACTGCACAATCCAAAACTAGGTCCTTTACTGATTGCATGCATGATTTGTACAACTCGGAAAATCATACAACTGATAGTACATTGTCCCTGCACTCTAGCCTCAACGGGGTCTTCCTCTGAGCTAACATGCATGAATTTCTCATGAGTGAATGTTTAGTTAGCTAGAGTAGCAGTGAGGATGCACCAGTGCACCAACTCACTACTAGAACTCTACTAGTTCCTCCAACAATTAGAATTAGTTTAATTGTATATAACTCAACCAACCTAAGTTATCTAATTACAACTCAAATTAACTCATCCTAGACCACTAAAATTTAGGGACCACACATACATGACTACAGAAAGACTTCCAACTTGAAATTCCTGAGCTAATTAATTAACTATTTGAAAGTTGCTATGAGAATAGAATTCAATTTTATTTCACGGTTTAAATTCTAGGACAAATTAAATTGGAATTTTTGTTGCCATTTATCAACACTCCCTCTCAACAAGAAATGGATTATCAGCTACCCCGATCCTGTCTCTATGGAACTCAAATTTATATCTTGACAATGCCTTTTTCAAAATTTCAACATTTTGCTCCTCCGTGGGAATGTACTCCAATAACATAATTCACCTCAATACACAATCTTGAAGATGATCATATTGGATATCAATATGCTTGGAACGATTATAAAAAACAGGATTTTCAAAGAGTTTAATACAACTTTGATTATCGAAGTAAATCATATTTTGATCCATCTTCTAACCAAACAAACCAACCAACATCTTACTCATCCAGATGGCCTCACATGTTTCCTCACTTGCATCCATGTACTCTGCCTCTACCAAACTGAGTGCAACTGATATTTGTTTCCAGTTTTACCAAGAAACTATTGTTGGCCTAATACTAAAGATCCCTCCTGATGTGCTCCTCCAGTCAGATGGACTCCCTGCCCAATCTACATTGGTGAATCCTTGAATATTTACTCCATTTTTTCATTTGTACCACAATCCATACTTAGGAGTGCCTCTGAGGTGTCTCAACACATGCTTTTTCACCTTCCAATACAACTTGGTAGGCCTAACCATCGCTTGAATAAGATGGTTAACTATATAGCACATGTTTGGTCATGTGTTCACCAAATAGATGAGTGAAGCCACAAGCTGCCTGTAAATAGTAGATTCCACCACTTCACCCAAAGTAGCATCCTCCTTCCTCTAGTTACCTGCTAGAGGAGTCCCTACAGGCTTGTTTCTCTCCATGCAGAACCTCCTGAGTATCTAATTGGCATACTTTCCCTGAGACACAAACAATTTCCCATCACCCTGCCATAATTCCATGCCCAAAAAGTAATGCATGAGCCCCAAGTCCTTCATCTCAAAATATCTTACAAGATCTTCCTTGTAAGACTTGATCAACTTATCATCACTTGTCAGGATCAAATCGTCAACATATAAAACAATAATCAACAATTTATCTTCCACCATTATGCGGTACAAGTTCGCACCCAATTCACTTTTCGTGAAGCCCAGCCCAGCCCAAAGAAGTAGCTATCGATCCTGGTGTACCAAGCATGGAGTGCTTTCTTCATCCCATACAATGCTCTCTTGATTCGGCACACATGTGACTCACAATCAAAGGTCTCAAAACCTTCAAGTTTCTCAAAGTACACCTCTTCCTCAATCATGCCATTAGGGAAGGTTATCTTTACATCCATTTGATCTATTTTCCAACCCATATGTGAAGATAGTGCTAATATGGATTTGATCAATGAGTACCTTGCAACAAGAGAAAAGGTCTCATCGTAGTCAATCCCCCTATACCTATGAAAATCCACAGGCCACAAACTTGGCCCTATGCTTCTCCACACTACCATCTACAGCTTGATTTACCTTTTAAATCCATTGGGAGCTCACCACTCACTTGTCTGCCGATCTTGGGACCATATCCCAAACATTGTTATGAATAATGGATTCATACTCCTACAAGATGGCATCAACCCAAACTGGTTGTTGCACTGCTTCTTCAAACGGAGATGGCTCTTTCTCAACACATCCACTTGTAAGATCCATGTATCCAGTGTACTTCTCAGTTGACCTCCTTTGCTTGTGTTGTGATGTGGTTGCTCCCACATTCTCTCTCTCATCATGCAATAACATGCGAGCCTCTCTCGTGCGATTCCTCCCATCTCTAGAAGACTCTGCCTGAGTGGATGTCTTCACTCTCGGATCCTCTACATGTGGCTCTGCAACTCAGGCTCCTCAACATTAGGAGGTAAAAGCTCCTCAACCACATGTAGCTGAAGCTCCCTCTCAAGGGAACACCACATGACCTTCTCCTCATCAAGTCTGACATCCCTGTGAACCACTCTCATCCTGTTGGTTGGCAGGTACACCTGATAGTTGTGAGGTGTGTTAGTGTACCCCACAAATATCCCCAACTCTGTTGTTGGCTCAAGCTTCTTTTGTCCATCTTTGGTCACATGGAAATATTCTAGTGACCCAAAAATCCCGAAGTGACCAACATTTGGTTTCTTACCAAAGAAAGCATCTCATGTTTTCATCCCAAGTATCTGCTATGTTCTTTTGTTCTGCAAATAAATAGTTGTGTTGCATGCCTCAACACAAAAGTGTAGTGGTAGGCCCTAATCATGCAACATCGCCCATTATTCCCCTACAATGATTATGTTCTTCCTTTCAGCCACCCCATTATTTTGTGGGTTATGGGGTGTCGTCAACTCTCATTTAATCCCTTCTACCACACAAAGGTTATTAAACTCATTTGAGATATACTCACCACCGTTATCACTCCTTAGATCTTTAACCTTCTTTCCAAACTATTTCTCAACCAATGCTTTAAATTCAAAAAACTTTGCAAAAGTTTGATATTTCTTCTGTATGAAAAAGATCCAACATTTACGAGAAAAATCATCAACAAAGATAACATAATATCATGTGTTTGTTCGTGGATGCTATTGAGAATGGTCCAAACACATCTGAATGGATTTTTTCTAGAATCACCTCTGCTCGACTGTCTTTGTCCTAAAAGAAATCCTTGGTGTATTTTCCCAAAGTACACCCCTTGCATGTATCAAGTTGCTCTAGCATACCTTTGGGAAGACTGGCAGAAATCTGTTGCATGATTTTCAAAACCTCATGATTTAAATGACCCAGTTGCTTGTACCACAACTTTCCAACATCTCAACTCTGCACCCTCTCTGCTTTCATGCTCAAAGCAACACAATCCTCTACCTCCAACTTATAGAAATTCTTAACTCGAATCCCTATCTTATTTACATGAACCATGGAAATGTGTCAAAAGAATGCCTTTCCTTTGCTAAAGACTACATCATAGCCTCTATACTCCAACATGGTGATCGATACCAAGTTATTCTTCAACCCGGGAACATACATAACAGCTATTTAGGTGATAGGAGCACCTTTCTCCCTCTGAAAAGGTAACCGTACCCAATATGGTAGCACTATACCTCCCGTTGTCACCCATCTCGATATGCATATGCAGATCCTTCTCCGCCAAGTCACTGAACAACTCCTTGTCACTAGTCATGTGGAATGAAGCTCCACTGTCTAGGTACCATACACTACCCACCATTGATGACACCATTCCTACAATGAGGGTAATGTCCAATTTGAATTGAGAGGCAAGAGCCTCACCCACTGCTCCTCCTAAGGACATCTTCTTGGACTTCTTGAGTAAAAAATTTGTAGCAAAATTTCCCAACTTGTGACAAGGAAAGCACTTAACTTTTGACATGTCTTTCTACTTGCGTCCATGATAAGAATCTAATTTGGAATGGGACGCTTCCCATTTCCCCTTCTTCAACTTACCTGCTAAGGCACAATTTTCCTCATCATCAGTGTTTGATGAGGAACCATATCTAGTGTTCCTTCGGATCTCTTCCTGCACCAAATATTACCACAATCATTCCCAATCTAGTAGTTTCTCCCTGCCATTAACATAGTCATGATAACTATGCCAACTCTTGGGGATTCTTGGAAGAGCTATGCTCACCACATCATCCTCGGAAATAGTTATTCCAACACTTCCAAGTTCATCACAATAGTGAGTGAACTTGGTCAATTATTTTGGAATGGTCTCGCCCTTCTCCATATTAATTTTTTGAATTTTGTCTTTCAGTGCCAACTTCCTATGGTCACTATTGTTTTGAAATAGGTATGTCAATGCTTTCCACATAGCATATGAAGTTTCTGTTGGGTCCCTATAATACTAGTGATTACCCCATTACTCTTGTAGTTGTACCCCTTATTAATATTGTTTTGCCCCTATTATCCCCATATTGTTATTATTGTGCCCCATAGAATCCCTCTATTGTTATTTTTGTGGCTTTATATTATTATTGTTAGGTTGGTTGGGTTATATTGTGACTCCTTAGACTCCTATATATAGAAAGGAGGTTTTGTCATTTGAATCGTTGGAGAATTGTTTTGGGGGGAAAATAATACGGGGGGGGGGGGGGGGGGGTGAATCAGTATTATCAAGTCAAATATTCCCTTTTTCAAATCCAGATGATATATGCTACTTCTGTTAATTAAAACCGCATATATATGCAACTATGCAAAAGGAAACCTGCATATACAATGAAAAATTATAATTTACTTTATCTTAAAGATGCTGATTAGTAATCTGAGTATCATAATCAAATAACCAGTAACCAGAAACAACAGAGCATAAGACAATCACACACAAGAACACAAGATATAAGGTGGAAACCCAATGTGGGTGAAAACCACCTGCTGCAATTCATCTCTATCTTCTTTTAATTAGAAACTTATTTTTACAATGTATTGGTGCAGTCCTTTACTAGTACGCAGGCTACAACATGTAGAGAGCTACAACCCTCTCTCGTTTTCTAGCTTCTCTTAGAAGGGAGCTACAACCCCCTTTTCTCTTGCACTAGCCAAGATACTAGTATGTAGGTGCTGGCCTACTGAAGGCTACAACCTTCTCTTTCTTCTAGGGACCATTTTTCATAAATTTTTAGACTGGATCCATGATCTTTAAGTATAGGGGGTTTACGCAATGCATTATATTAGATATTTGGGATTCAACTGCGTTAAGTAAGTCATTCACGTATGACCATTTCCATGAGAGGTAGTCGTAAGTGACTAATTTCTCATGATTTGAATAGTTCACTTAGCACTCATTGCATCGGGTGATGCTCACAGGGGTGAAGAAGTGGGATTGAAACTAGTGAAATAAATCACATAGCTTCAATCATCACTTCCGGGGCTTTCACTTGGTAACCAGGACTTCTCGGGAGGTCACCCATCCCAGATCGCCTCTGGCTCAAGCGCGCTTAACTGTGGAGTTTTCCCCACAATCAAGCCTACTTAGCTTGCTACCCCATTTGCAAAACCTTAGCAAGTAT